>CM039481.1:26272549-26385396 GCA_022433065.1 Begonia loranthoides
CCGGCCGAACTCCTTTGTTGCCTGAACTTGTTGCTCTTTGATTGCTTCTTGAGCAAGTTGGAAAGGTTGCTATTTCTTCCAATTCTTCATCTTGGTAAAGACTTTGTGGTGTGGAAATAGGAGAAGCATCGGAACCCTTGGAGAGTGTATGATCTTCGATCAAGCCGAACCATCCCGTCCCTCTCACGGTAGGAGGATAAACGGACTCCTTGGTTACTCTTGTTATTTTGTGCTACTCTTAAGGGGAATCATTGTTCTAGCTGCTTGTTGATCAATCATATTGAATCCCCTACCCTACAATGGTATCTTTTATTGAGTATTAAGTGATTATTGTCGTTTCATTGAAGTTTGTTTGTTGGCCGATAATTTGTCTGGGAATTTTTCTACTTTAGTCAATGGATTGGTTACTTGATTCGATCAACTTGCTGTTGTCCTATTGACCTGATTTTTGTTTGAGATAATATTTGTATTGTTGAGTTACAACCCTCCAATTTTGGCGTTCATAGCTTGTATGCAAGTGGAGTTCTATTCGTTTCAATTTTAGAGGTCGGATCTGATCTGTGGAAACCCTAATTACGGGGCTGTGTTGTTTTTGCCATATCTGGAATCTTCGAGTGGTTTTTGTGCTGGATATTTGATATGTCGTTTATGAAGGAGTTGCTTGTTGACCTCCAAAAATCAACTAATTCTCGCGTCTAGATTGGGAGTTATTTTCGTTTGAAGTTTGGTGGACGGAATATTACGGATTATTGTGACCAATTTCTATCAAGTGCTCTTTGAGCGACTTGGAGCACGTCAACACCCGTAGCCAAAGTTATGGTTCTTTGAAGTTGAAGAGGTCAAAGTTATGGTCCTGGTTCCATAAACCAGGAATCGAGAATCGACTCCTACGTAGCGGTTTGTCGTGAAATTGCCAAGGTTTGTCATCAAGCTGCTATGGCTTGATGACAAATTGTGGCGGTTTCACGACAAAATGCTACAGTTTCATGACAAGTCGCAGTGGTTTGAGGACAAACCACGGCGGTTTCATGACAAACTGCTACGATTTCACGGCAAGCCGCTATGGTTTGTCATCAAACCGTCACGGTTCATCTGCAAATAAAAAAATTCATTTTCTTCTTTGTACAACAACCCAAACAAACTGTGATTCTTCTATGGCCTGTAAAACAACTGTAAATCATTCGAAAACTACAAACATTAACATTCTTTTACAAAATCTTCTAAATTATAAAGCTCAAAATCTTCTAAACCTATTCTTTTACAAAATCCAATTCAAAATCTTCTAAATTTATTCTCCATAGATATTAACTCTTTTCCATTGAAAATCTATTCTAAAATCATGAGTCTTTCCATTTTTTTGGTGGGTATTTGTTCTTTTGCACTGCGACTTTCTGAAAGTTAACGGTGATGTTTGTGACGGCAATTTATGAAAGTTTAGTGGTAAAATTGTTTGCAAAAAAAGGATGATGGTTGATTTGTAACTAACAGTAAAGGATGATGGTTAATTTATCATTTTCCCTTCATTATATTTTGTTGGACAAATCAAATCTTAACTCATCAACATTAGGTTATTTGAATCTTATTATTGCTATTGCTGTTAAATTTTGCACATGGTTCGCACATTGACCTATTTTAATTTAGTGTTACTATGGTCTTTGGTGATCTCTTCCATTCTATCTTTTTCACTTCTTTCCTTCATTCTATATTTTATTTCATTTCTTGGAATCCAAACTTGGAAGAGGGTTGTTCCACCATTGTCCTCCTTATGGACAAACTTCTACTCCTCCCATTTTCCTAGAAAAATATTTTGGAGAAACCATGCCTTTAACAAATCTCACGGATAATCATGTTGGTAGTTTTTCAGAATATAAACTAACCACCTAAAGGATGTGTTTGGTTTTAGATAGTTTATATCACATAAACTACCCAAATAACATCCTTTATTTGTAAATTCTTGAAACAAGAAGTTTAATAAAAATGGAGAATTTAGTGTTGGAGATCCACTAAGCCTACAATCTCATTTCATAAGAAATATACACCATCAATATGAGACTGAGAATGTTTAGAATGGTCTATTCAAGAAGGAAAACATTCATCCCTGCTTTCAACATTAATGGAAGGAGGTAATTCAAAATTCTTTTACATTTGATCTAAATGGTTTTATTCGATTGTTAAAGTATGTTTTGATCATAAAGTAATTTCTTACATTTTGTATCAGAGCCATTAAAACCTCTGTCTTGGTATTTTTGAAATCAAAGTTTGAAAATTTTTAATTTTTAAAGTTTATCTTTTATGCATTTTTGAAATATTATAATGTTACAAATCATTCATAAAATTTAATACGAATGTTCTATAATTAAAATAGTTGAATTTGGTGTTCAAAATGATGAGAGATTGTTTTTGATTCAGGTCGAACCGAGTCAAACAAACCTAGTTGGTGGTTGAAGATGACCTGAGCAACATGTAGTTTCTAGTGGTTTGAAACTACATGCCGTTTTAAGTATTTTTCTCATGACTTGAAATGATATCGTTTTGATATAGCGTTTAAATTTTGAAATGGCACCTCTTGGAATTGAACCTAAGCACCTAGATTGAAGAAAGAGTGTGTAACGCCCTGAAGTGTTAAAACTCTTTTTCTTATTTTTTAAAAATACATCATCCATAAAAAAAATCGTCCATTTAAAACCATACACAGCGGAACTCTTTAAATTAAATCTCTTTTAAATTCAGCGTAGTAAAACCATCATAAATATAAGTATAAATAATTCAAACTAAAATCTAATTGTTTAAAAATATAATTAACTATAAATTCTTTCTTTTTTCTTTTATCTTTCTTGATATCTTCACTCACAGGTCAAGTTCGCTTCGACAATGCTTTGACTTCTCCCATGAGAATTTTTCTTCAACCGCACTATCAATTAATTCTATCATGATGTTTCATAGTGAATTCATCATTATTGTGGTAATTGCTGAAATTTTTTGTTAATGAAAGAAAATTTCAGCAGAGATATTCCTTCCTTGTTTTGTCGAGAGCGTTGCAAAACAGAGAAAGAAAGCTCTCATTCTTCTTTCCTCCATTTAACTAGAGAAACACCCATTTCTCCTTCTGTCTCTCTATCTCTCGCCACACATCTCCCTTCCTTCGTTTACAAAATTCTTCCTGCAAGCTAAATCCTTTATTGATGAAATCTGGGAAGTCTCTTGGCGAGTTTTGGAGCTGAATTTTTGAATCGGATTACACTCCTTAGTAAGTCGATTTTCCCTTCCTCTGTAATTTCAATTTTTGCCAGAAATCATAGAATTTTGTTCTTAGTGTTGAAAGGGAAAACCAAGTTGTTCTTAGAGTGGTTCGGAAGAGAAGGGTGATGATTCTCATAGTGGATACACTCGGTAGTCGGAATTGTTGGCCGAAGGTAATCTCGACTACTCTCTATTTTTTATTGTAAATCTTGGACTAGAATCTGTAATCTATGAAGTGCAATACAAAAACTCCGTGCTTAATCAAAATAGATGAACTGGACTATAAAAATTGGAAACTTTGGTGATGGAATGAAAATGACAATTTCACTGGATCTGTGGAGAAATCTGGCAAATTTGGCCAACGACGGGTCGCTAGTGTCGGGGAAGACAAGTAACGACCTGTCTTGTTAGATTATAGTGTGGGTAGCTGTGTCGTAGTTCAGCCAATGTTGAGCTATGGGTCCAACCTTTTTGGGCCAGGGTCGAAAGCCTATTTTGGGTCTCTTCTCGGCCAAATTTTGGGTATTTTCTACCCAATTGATTGTGGATTAATTTTAAGTGAAAAATTGGGAATTTTAATATATAAAAATTTAACCCCAAAATTTGACTTTTACTTTTGGATAGGTACAAAAAAAAATTAAAGATTTAAAAATCATGGAATCTAAAATTGGACTTTTTGTATTGTTGGATTTGGGTCGATAATAAGCCCACTTTGAGGTAGAGATTTAATTTTATGCACAATATTCTATAAAGTTTTCTAAAAGTAATATTTTGATACGTGTCTCAATAAAATGACATGTCCATTTTATGGCTTGTCAAATTTTATATTATATGTAGCTTTTCATTGTACATATTTTATTAAAGCATGCACATAAAAATTACTTGATCAACTTAGTCATGTCAACTAAGTTTGATCGTTCCAATTTGGAGTCCATTTTTATTTATGCACATTTGATTGTTGGAGAATGTATTTGTTTGTTGTTAACTAAAGTAAGGAACAGTTGTATTTATTATGTCCCTAGGCGCAAAACCCTAAACCTGATCAAGGTCTTTATGCTATGCGATATGCTTATAGCATGATGTGTCCAGAATCTGTGAGTGACTCTATTTTCACTAAGATTATATATTGTACAACAAGGGAATATTTTAATTGCGTAACACATTATAATCGGTTGTTTTAAACGTGTATCCTTCTGTACAATTTTCTAAAAAAGAATTTATGAAACATAAATTTTAAGATCATGCATGCTTAGTCATTGTTTAATATAAAATTTGATCCCTATTGAGTTTAGTCAACTCACCCAAATGACACTGCGGCAAAATTGCAGATGACACTGTGGATGGGTTGTATCGTCCACAAATGCATTGCCCAGTGCCCCTTAGCCTTGGGATGACTCAGGATGAGATTTCATGTCCTGACTTCACTGTGTTGCAGACATTCGGACGAGTGAGGACGTGGACTGGCAGTGTCTGATTTGCCTCTGTCCAAATCCTGGGTACTTTTGGACGCTATGTGGATGACTCAGACGAAGAGAGACCTCGTCCTTTTTGCCTCTGTCCAATTTTGGGACACTTTCGGACGCTTGTGGACGCCATAACGCGTCCGAACCTCGCCTGCAGATGGTACAGACAAGACGGGGACGCCTTTTCCCGTCCGAAGCCATGTTTTTTCTTGTGAAATTTTAGCCTTGTGGACGAGACCAATGCATCTGCACACATCCAAAATAGCCCAGACCAGCATAAATTTAGGAATTTAAAATTCAGTTTCTTGTCGTGTAGTCCATAACTATGCAATCAAAACGCCTCCCGACAACAAAATCAACTCTCCCCCACCCTCCATGATAGGTCACCGACCTCCCCCTTGCCTGGAGTCATCATTCCCTCTCTGCCTCCTAGCTATGGGTTGTCCCCTCCTCCTTCTTGTATAAGCCATTCCCCTCTTCCTCCTTCAGTCCATTTTCCTTTCCTGCATGAGAGTCCAGAGAGAAAGGGAAAGAGAGAGAGACATGTGAGAGTGTGTGAGTTGAAGAGTGTGAGTCAGTGTATTGTGAGCTATTGTGTGTAATGAGTGAATGAGTGTGGTGTGGACGTGAGAGTAGATAGGTGAGCTGTGAAGTGTAGAGTTACAGCTTGTGAGGTGAAGCTCTGTGAGCTGCGTAGCTGCTGGCTGCCATGGAGGCTGGAGCTAGGAGAGTGTCCCTGCTTGTGTTCTTCAGCTTAGGTAAGGAATAGGGGTGTCTTGGCCAATGGAGGCCCTATACCACAAGTGGGTGTGCGTGAGTGGTAGATTTTAAATGCTTTGTAGTATTTCCTTGGATGCCTTAGTGTTGCTATTTCCTTCATTGATTTCCTATTGGTTGTTATTTTTCTGTTGGTAATATAGATTTCTTTACTATTAATTGGTTTCTTTGCTTCGAATGCCTTACTTGACTGCTATGATGAATGTTTAAGGTTTAAATGTGATGAACGTGTGAATGAGGAGAAGTATGAATGAGCTAAGAAGAGTGCCTTTACTGTTTTGTTCTTGTTATTTCCTTAATGTCCCGTTTAAATTATGTGTTGGTTAAACTATCATTTTATTCGCTCAATGTCTATATTGTTCTGTCATTGGTTCTGTTATTGGTTGTTTAGTTAAATCTCTCCTTGTAAATCAATTAGAATAATATTGAGTATGTTTAACCAATTAATCATTATCGTAGTCTGACTAGAATAACCTTGTATTAAGTATGATTAATCATCTAGTGAGAATGTTAATTAACTAGGTTAATTAACTAGGATGGCAATTGTGATTCTCACATTCATAAACTATAATTGTAGTCAAGCATGTTAATTAGCTTAACTAGAGTAAGTAATCAACGTAAACATGCAATTAACCCAAGCATGTTAATTATTACTTAAGTATATCAATTTGCTAAGTATGTTAATTAACCAGCATGTTAACTTAGATAGGTCCAGCATGTTTAAATGTTAATTAATATTGTAAAAGCATGGGAATTAACCAGGGTAATTAGTTAACGTAAGTATGTTAATCTGACTAGAGTAATTAACTTAATTAGAAGTTAAGCATGTTAATTAACTAGCATAATTAACTAAAATAATTAACTGAACATGTTAATTAACTAACTAGCGAGCATGTTAATTAATTAGTTAAGCATGTTTACTTAACTTGATGCACATCAATTAAGTAGAGCAATCAACTAACTAGAATAATTATCTAGAAAAGCATGTTAATTAACTAGACTCGAACACGACTAGTCAAATATGTTAAAGTTAAATCAATTAGCTATGCCTGTTTAATTCTTTAAACTATTAAAAGTATGTTCAATTTACTAGCATGTATAATCAACTAACTAGCATGTTTCTTAATTTCTTAGGTTATGCCATGTAATTAGTATGGTTAATTTAAAAAACATGTTTAATCATCTAGGATAACAACCAAAATTCTTTCTTGACCATGTAATGAACTAGGATCACTAACTAGCTTAATATTAGAATGTTATTATTAGCATGATTACTTCCTATTAAATCTAAACATGATTAGTGAACCAGGATAAAGGCATGTAATCAACTCTGAGTATGCTAATTAAATTATGCTTTGCTTCTGATGCACATCGATTGTTAATTTTGTTGTGCTTCCTTTAATATTGTGAAGTACATATCTAAGCATGCCTCTTGTAGTTTAATTAATCCTATAATTGTCTCCTTCCTATGCTTTACTTTATTGTGTGTCCATGGTTATTATTGTTATTGTGTGCGCAGTTATTTTCTTCTATTATATGTTTTACTTTCTTATATGCGCTTTCAATTATAGTTACTTTCAATTACTTAAATGCGCACTTCAATTCCTATTAATGGTATGTTATAAAGCATCATGCATCATGCTAGGTTTAGAATGTATGATCATGCATCACGTTAATAGAAATTAATAGGGAGTGCCATTTGGTAGTACTCACACATGCATAAGTGAGGAAAAATGTTAAGAAAATCAAAGAAATGGGGAGTTGAAGGGCGGATGGGTAGCATATCTAGCCTATGGTTAGGCTAAGCCCCCTACTATGTTGGGAACATGGACCTAATCACGAGTAAAAGGTTTGATATGGTCAACTATTCCATCCCTTATGAACCCTTCAATCTTCCGCTCGATGTGCGAGTAATGAATGAATGGAAGTAAAGTAAATGATAAACAAACGAATGGCTTTATGAAAGGATTAGTTTGGGTGGCTTCCATTCCAAAAATGACTAAAGAGAGACATACCACGTTGAATTAAACCCTTTTTTGTTACTAAGCCTTCGGGCTTACAGTTACTTGTGGTGTAGGTGTAGGTCCAAACGATGAACAGATAACGAACAGAAAAATAAAGCAAAGATGAATGATTTACACGTGCGAGTTTGTGGTTGGCCAGGCATAAAGAGATTAAACGAGAGCACAGTTGTATTTAAATGGAATTTAAGTGTTAGTATTTATTTCTCAAACGCAGTAATTCAATTGTTTAGTATTTCTTCCTTGAACAAATTTATTTACGCTTTCACAACGTTTTAAACAAAAAATTTTATATAAACGCTTCTGCATTTTTATTAATGGGATTTTCAATACGAGTTTAACGAAAGGATAGTAGTGGTCCAATTTAGCATTGCACTCTGATATCGTTTTTAAAGAGTTTTACAAAAGTCCAAAATTTCACGCGTTTTAAGGGATTTACGAAAAATCGGGTCGTTACAGTAAAAACATGTAATCACAATTTAAAACTGTTTTAGGTAAACAAACAACATTAATACTTAAAACTACTTAAAACATTCAAAGTAAACAACGTTAAAACTGTTTAAAATATTCACAACTGAAATAAAACACCACTTAAATATTTGAAATACTTAACACTCTTAAAAACCATTATGTGAGCCATAACCCCAAGGTCAATCCGCTAACAGTACAAAGCCCCTAACACGGCAATACTTCATCAGCTGCATCCTTTACAATCTTTATCCAATCATAGGCTTCTTACCTACATCACAAGACTTAAACTATGAGCTTAAGGCTTAGTAAGTGATATAAATAATAAAATACTCATGATAAACTCTTTGAAAAACACATGTAGTTTTCAATGTTCATTCTTTATTACCATTACCTTTTCCTTTACCGATGTTATGTTAGAGATGTCAACTTGTCAAGGTAAAACCCACATCTCACAACATCATTTACATTTTATTCGTGTGTGTTCCATTTTAATTTAGTTCTAGCTACCCATCTAAGTGTTAGAGATGTCAAACTTGACAAGGTAAAACCCACATCTCTAAACACCTATTGACGTTTATCCAAGTTGTTCCATTTCCATTTTCAAAACAATGCAGAAAACCATTTTCGTTCATTTTAGGAAAACAATGATGCATGAAGGCAAACATACAATTCTATTCAACCTGTCTATCTTGTTAGCTTTAATTTTACTAAACAATAATGTTTTCATGATGAATAAGTGTAACACCCCGACTTTTTATCGGAATTTAAAAAATATAATTGGAGTATAATCTAGGGATTTTAGATTAATTGGATGATTGGGGTACTACCAAGGACGTAACTGTTTGGTTATAATTTAAGAGAAATTATTGAAGGTTTAATTGATAGAAATAAATTTAGGAAATAGAATTAAGAAATTTAAATTGGACCTTTAATGATCTTTGACAATATTTAGAACAAGTCAGGAGTTAGAATTTGGGTTGATTAATATGTGGTACAAATATTTAACACTTAAACATATAAATTTAATATTAATTAAAAGAAAGTGGGGATTTATTGTTAAATAACTGAATCGGTTCAGCTTTGCCCTCATTTCGTCAAATGGCCTTCGACCAGACGAAATGAGTGGGAGGGATGAGATTTATAGGATAAATAAGATTAATTGTGATTAATAATGTAAGGGGATTTAATTAATTTTGATTAATTAGATTAAAAGGGTTAAATGAGGTGATGGGAATTATGAACTGTTCAACAGAACCGATTCATGCCCATTTATTGGCGGTTCAAGTAACAAATTAGAGATAAAAATTAGGGTTAAGGGGGGAGTGTGCTGAAGAGATACGAGAAAGAGAGGGAGACCGAGAGATCGAGGGAGAGAGTGCGACAGAGCGGGTGAGCACTCAGGCGAAGGACGCGAAGAGGCGACCTCCTCTAGTTCCTCGTTTGGCGAGCGAACAGCTGCGGGTCGCGAGGTGCAGAACTAGGCCTCAGAGTCGGGGCTTTCGCGGATTTCATTTCCAGCAACGATTTTTGGTATGGTTTTCCTCCTCCCTTGCATTTCTTCTGTTTGGGCGTTGATTGGAGGCGCTGTAGTGCCGATTTGCAATCGGCAATGGCGATTTTCGCCTGCGACATGGGGATCCAATTGGGTGTTGCTGGTTGAGTATGAGAGCTCGAACTCTCTGCCCTTTATTTTGGCAGAGAGTGTCTCATTGGAGGGGGATTATCTATGTGGTGCAACAAATACGTTTGGGGGTGTGGAAGATATAGAGAAAGAGTGGGAGTGCAGGGATCCCTCTCGTCTGTTCTGTGCTGCTGCTGGGAATCGAAGGCAGAATATGGAGGCCCCTGGTGCTGGAATTGGTGTGTTGGCAGAGCATTTCTAGAGGAGGAGATAAGGGGAGCTGACTTGTTTCTGCTCTCGGGTGAGCTATAGGCGATGGAGATGATGCTAACTGAGAAAGTAAGCTCCTGGAAGGGTCTCCTTGGTTCCTTCAGGTAAAGGGAAATTTCTTCATTCTTTATGGATTTTTGGACGTTCCTATTTCATTAGTGGATGAATAATTGATTAGGATTATGTTTTATTTTTGGAATCATGTCGTTGTTGGGTTTCTGCTCACTGAATATAGTTGGGAAACTATGATATACCTTGGGTTCTGTTATTGCTATAGGTTGTGATTGTTGTGGTTGTTTTCTGTTGAGGATTGTTCACTGGCATAAGGATTTTTGTGAATTGTGTTAAGAGTTGGCCTTATGCCTCTGTTAGGTTCAGTTTGTAAATCTAAGTGGATATATGCTGCCTTGCGAATGCTTAGTTGTTTCTAGAAATGGATTCTGCAATTTGTGGTGGGATATAGGAGTTAAATTGATGTTGTAAATCAACCTGTTGGATGATAGTTCTCTGTTGGTTGGAAATCCAAATTGTACAGCTAAGGATGTATGTGTTGTGGTGTTAAATGGGACTCCTGGATAATTGTGTGTGTTGTGGTGTTAAGTATGATTTCTGGAATAATTGTGATTAGATAAATCATTGAAACCTGGTTACTTGTTGACGAAAAGTTGTTTTCCAGGTATTGGTTATTACTTACCGGTTATGGAGAAATGAAGTGAAGAATGAGAAATTATATTTGGTTGCTAAGCTGTGAATATTGGAAATTTCTATGTGTTGAAGTTTATAGAATTATTAATGGATGAATGTTTTAAATTGTGAAGGTATCGGAAGGAAAAGAAGAATAGCGCTTAGGTGCAACGTGCAATGAAGAATTGAGGTAAGGAAATAGGGGTGTCTTGGCCATTTGGAGGCCCTGCACCACAAGTATGGGTGTGTGAGTTTTACATTAATTTCCTGAATGCTTTTGTAGATGATGTTAGCTGACTTTAGATGTTGTTTGCTGATTTGTAGATGATAGTTTCTTGAATTGTTATTTCCCTTGGATGATCTGCTGTGTAGAATGCGAGTAGATTATTAGCATGTTGTTTTGTTATGTACTTCCTTTATTCCTAGAGTTTCTTGATTTATTCCTTTATTTCGCTGTGATAATTGTTTTGTGATCATTATTAGAATTGTTCTCCTTGCTGCTAATAATTGATTTCCATGATAAGTGATCAATGGTTAAATGTGATGAGTATAAAAGAGTGTGAAGAGTGAGAAGCATGAATAAGTTAAAAGTTTCCTTAAACGTAATGTTCTTGAATTGTGGTCTAGTTTAATTCCTCCTTGTGTTTATTTCCTCTGTGTTATTGAGCATGCAAACAGATAATTAACGATGACTAAATTGAGTAGGCTGAATTAACCAGAATAACTAGCATATTGAATTAGTAGTTTAACTAATTAGTAGCATGTGAATTTACTAGGTCATGCCATGTAATCAACGTGTTTAATTTATTGGCACGTATAACCTCTCAAGTATGTTAATTTAACTAATTAGTTGAATATGCTAGCTGAGCATGTTAAAATTACATGATTTTTTCTTGATGCATGTTAATTAATTAGGACAGTTAACTAGAGAACTTAACTTAGTAAATTTGAGCACGTAAGCAATTTGTATGTAAACCGAATAACGAGTAACTAGAAGTAATAATATTAGTCATCTAGAGCACGTTAATTTACTTAGTTGGAGTAATTAATTAGAACTGAACTTGTTGAGTTGCTAATGAACCAACCAGTTGTTAAATGACCAATTCAAGCATGAATTAACTAGTTGCACATGTTTAATTAACCTAATTAATCACTAATGCATGTTAATTAAGTAGAGTGAGTTAGCTAGTAATTGACTAAACTCAAGAATGTAATTAATGAGGATAATAATATTAGCATGCTAGTCTTTCCTTTGATTATATTCTGTATGTTACTCTTTTACTGTAATTTCCTTTAATACAATTATATTGTCTTTTGCCGCAATTCCCTTTACAATGCTTTACTTCAATTGAAATTAATGGAGATGCTTTACTTTATTAGCAAAGAATGGAAAAGAGGAAAGAAGAAGGAATTAAGTAGGAACGGATTGAGAATTTCAGTGACTATATGAATAGATGGTTTTATATTTTCTTTGTTATTGTTTCTTGATATTGTTTATAATCCTGCTTATATTTACTTGTTCATAGCATGTTATCATCTACTAAACCCGAGTATGTTAATGAGCATGATTAATTAATTAGCATGTTTAATTTATTAGCATGTCAAATCCTTTATACATGTCAATTAATTAGAGCAACTAGCTAAATTGGAATAATTAACTAGACTCAAGCATGCCAATCTATCTAGAGTAATCAACTAGACCTGAACATGTAATTGACTACTAGACTCGAGCATGTAATTAGTATGTTTAAATTAATTAGCATGATGAACTAATTAGTAGCACGTTAATTAACCAAAATATATTAGCATGTTTAATGTAACACGAACCCTTGAGCATGTTAATTAACTAACTAGTTAAGCATGTTAGTTAAGTTAACTAATAACAACTTTGAGCATGTAATTTAATTAGAATATCTGACTATAATAATAATCGCAATTAATCCTTGAGCATGTAAATTATCTAGGATAACTCACTAGAATAATGACGCTAATCTGTCTTGAGTATGTAACTTAACTAAGAATAAAAGCATGTAATCAACTCTTGAGTATGTTAATTTAATTATGCTTGACTTCAGACGCACGTCTATTGTTAATTTCATTATAATTCCTTTATTATCGCGAATTACATACCCAAGCATGTCTCTTGTTTAATTAATTCTATAATTGCTTCCTTCATATGCCTTACCTTACTGGGTGCTCCATTGTTGTTACTTGTCCTTGGATGCGCTTTCAATTTCTATTATACATCTCTATGCGCAATTTCAATTATAGTTACTTTTATTTCAATGCGTAATTCTATTATTGTTAATGTTATGATATAATGCATCATGCACCAAGTTACGTTGAGAATGTATGGTCATGCATCATGTTGATAGAAACCCGTACGGAGTGCCACCCTGGGGTGGTACTCACATATGCATAAGTGAGGTAAAATATTAAGAAAATGAAGAAAAGAAGAAAAGGGAGTTGGGGGATGGTAGGGTAAGTACGGATCAGCCAGGTAGACAGGATTCAAAAAGAGAACATTACCTTTCCCTTGCCAGGATTGCGAGACTGTCTACTCTAGGTGGTTGAAGCCGACAAAGATCTATCCTACCGCCACGGATTTCTCCAATCTCCAGCTCGAAGTACGAGTAAAGAACCAATGAACGTAATGAAAAGATTTGTTTGGGGCTGTACCCACTCTAGGAAGAACTAAAGAGAGTCATAAGCATAATTGTGTTAGCCTTTTTCCTTACTAAGCCTTTAGGCTTACATTTACTTGTGGTGTAGGTATCAGCGACGAACAGATAATAATAGGTGCATATACAAGGAATGACGAACAAATAAAAAAGTAGAGGTGAAAGATTTACACGGACCAGATTGGGGCTTGTCAGGCAAAAAGAGTAAAATAAGGGACGGTTGTAATTACATTAACTTTTACTAAATGGTATCCAATTGTTTAGTTTCACCTTTAAATTATTTATGCTTCCGCAATGATTTGAAATAGATGATTTCATAATGCTTCCGCATTTTATTCACTGAGTTTTTATAATGAATTTTACGAATGGTTAGTAGTGATCCGGTTTAGACGCACTCTGATACGATTTGTTTTAAATTTTTTTTTTCAAATTTTCACGCATTTTTGAGAAATTACGAAAATCCGGGTCGTTACAATAAGTCATTTGATAAGTTGTTTGTTATTAAGTGAAAATATTCAAAATATCAAATATTAAATTGAATATGACTATCATTTAAACTTCATTGGAAATGCCCTTAATAGAGGTATTATTGTTCTAATATGTTTTTTTAAGTTCTTGTGGCAATTGTCCAAAGTTTTGTGACAAAAACGGAAGTTGAGGTCGACAAAACAGTGTAAAATGTTGACCAAATGAAGCTGCATTGTTAGAAATGGTCAACCAATAAAGTGACAGATTGCCTAAGTTTGAAGAACGTAGGAAATGGTCGACCCTAAGCTCGACCATAGAAAAGGCAGATTGCTTAGGATTTTGGCAACGTTGGAAACGGTCGATCGCAAAACTTACAGATTCAACTCCAAATTTTGAAATACAAGGAAGTGGTCGATCAAGACCACCGGTCGACCACCAGTGAGAAAGGTCGATCAAAGATTTCAAATTACCTCTAATGGTTAGAAAGAGGTCAACCTCTCCAGGACTCCAAAAGTCAAAAAGTGCTGCGCAACGGATAGTTTGAGGTCGACCAAATGGAAGGCCGTCGACCTATTCCTCAAGGGGATTAAAAAGTCTATAAATAGAATAGCACTCCGTGAGAAGAAAAAAACCCATCCATTGTGAAGAGCCACTTGCGGCAAAGTGCTTCTATTCTCTATTGTTTTCATTGTCCTATTATTGAGAGAAATTTTGCGTCCTCCCCTTGTGAGTTAATTCTTGTAATATTCATTGTGAAGAGAGGAGTAGGGTATTTGTGAGTAATCAAATAACTGTGTTATCCAAACTATTGATGGAAGAGTTACTATAATGATTGGATTGATGCCCATGAAGTTCAATCAATTGTAACCTGGAAGGTTAAGGTGAAAAGATCTTCAAGGGGGAGCCTTGAAGCGCAAACGTATGTGTGCTTTGCCGATCCACGTTAACAACTCGGTTGTGTATTTCTTATCCTCTCTCTTATTGTTCATTGCTATTTTGATTGTTTGATTAATTATTTGGAGATTAATTGCTTTGAATTAATTAACTCAATTAAATTGAACAAATTAATCACTTGGAAAAAGTTTTTAAGACGTAATTCACCCCCCTCTTAGGTTATTTCGATCATTCATATCTAGCATATCCTCAAGCATGATTAATTCTAATCGTAAAGAACCTAAGTCTAGTAAATCTCAGCAATTACACAACAAGCAATCAGCAATACATCCTCGAAATAACAAGATCACAGCCTATTACATCTAGTAAATGCAAGCATCATACAAACCCTAACTCTTATTGTAACGACCTGGTTTGCCTTACATTTAAAACATGAAATTTTGAAAACATTTTCCTTTTATAAAAACTGCGGAAGACTTTTATTACAAAATAATTGAAAATGTGATAAATAAAATTCTTTTATTTTACATTTCAAATACTTTACAAAACTCTTTACAAACCATTTCTCTTTCTTTAATCCCTTTAGCCTAGCCAGCCAAAAGATCTGCGCATGGAAATCTTTCATCAACTGCTCCTTATGTAATATCCTGAATTTTTATATTAGAATTTAAAAAGAATAGTTGAAAAGTAATTAAGGGTATTTGAATTAATTGGATAATTATCGGGATATTACCAAATACATAATTATCATCAAGTGACATTTGAATTAAATTTCGAATTTGAAATGGGATTTGAAAATAATTTAATTAAATGAAAGATTTAATTAAATTATTAAAGAGAATTTTAATCGGATAAAAAGATGATTTAAATTAAAATTTATTAGATTAATTGAGATTAATTAAATAAAGAATTAAAATAAATAAAATGAAAATAAATTAAGGTATTTAAATTAGGTGTGTGAGGAGGTTGTGAACCGGTTCACGCCATTTTAATTGAGAGGGAGAACTCGGTTTGCCGCTGAAGAAAAGAAATAGAAAAAGGGGGAAAGAGGGACGATGAATCGGAGAGAAGAGGGAGATCAGAGCGACGGCGAGAGAAATCGATGGAGACCGCAGGTGAGTCGTCGACGAAGCTGGAGTTCGGCGTGCAATGTTCGGTCAGGCAAACATCGAACGGAGCGACAACGCTGGTCGCGGGATTTCTAGGGCTCGAGAGCTGCGATTTGCTGGCCTTGGAAACACCTGAGCTACTGGAACAAAGAATGAGCTGCGTCTTCCTCTGCAATTGACCGAGGTAAGCATTCTGATTGTTGGCATTGTGTAATTCGACCCTGTAACTGGGAATTGGTGGGTGAAATGGCAGCAACCGACATGAAGGAACAAATTGTATAGGGACGACTTGTCGTCTAACTCGTGGTTCAGTCCTATCCGGTCCATTCTTTTGATTTCTCACCTAGTTGGATGCTGAGGGACAGAGGCGAAGGGTGCAGCTCCGAAAAATCAGCTTCCATAGCTGATTTCGTGGGATAAGCTGTTACGTATTTCAAACTGCCGTATGTGTTTATAAACAGCTAGAGATTGAGATTTTGAGGAGGATGGCAAATTGAAGAAGCAGGAGAAAGGGTTGCAACCTCGGGTCATCACGGTGAGAAGGATTTCTTCTATGTATTCTAGATTTCTAGATGTTGTCTTTGAGTGTTGTCTTGGCCGATTACAGTTCAACATTATCTATAATTCTGTAATTGTGAATTTTGGTTGATGTATTCCCTGTTGGTGTGTACGTTGGATGTACACTGGTGGGTTTATGCTTTTCGAATGGATGAGAATAATATACTCTGTTCATTATGAGTCTGCAATAATAGTTGATTAGTGTATTGGTTACCTATTCGATGAACTCATTATTCTGTTGTTGTTGGATGACCTGGTTAGGAACGATAAGCTGTTGAGTTATTGTTGTTGGGCTCTTGTTAATTGAATGGTAATGGAGATGTATATTCTGGCGCTAATGGGTTGATTATAGTTTTGATTGTTGACATATTATTTATGTTTTGGCAGAGGAATTGTTTTGATGATCGAAGTTTCTCTCGGCTGAATTCATGCTTGATTCATGTTAATGGTAGTGGTTGGATTTCTGGATGAACATATTGTCTTTGTTGATTTTTGCCGAAAGCGAATCAACTGATTAATCTGCTATATTGGATTAATCTATTTAGTTGGGTTATTGTGATTGAGCGGTTTCGTTTAGGAATCCTATTAAGTAATGTATAAAAACTAAGAGTAGGAAAAATATTCAGATTAATAGATTGATTAAGTGATTAGAATAATAATTATATGTTATTTAATTGTGAAGGTACTGAAAGAGAAAGAAAGGATAACAGTTAAGCGTTGACCACTTTAAGCAACTGAGGTAAGTGATATGCATGTATTTTGGTCTTCGGACCCTACATCGCAAGATTAGGAGATGTATGTTTCATTGTTTACAGCTTTCCTAGCATGTTTCGTTGTTTACAAATTTAATAGCACGTTTCGATGTTTACAGTTATTAAAAGCATGTTTCATTGTTTACAGTTTTTAAGAGCACGTTTCGTTGTTTACTGTTTTTATAGCATGTTCTATAAATCGCAAGTTGATTGATTATTTACGCTTTTATATGAACTGTTGTGTGCATTCAACTTTATATGAACTGTTGTGAGCATCACACATCACGATTTTCAAAAAGAATACGAAAACAATTTTTATGCACGGTTTTGAAAAAGAAAAAAAAAACAAGAAGAGACATGAACGAACCATTAATGAAAGATAAATGTTCTTGTAGTCCGGTAGGACAAGCCCGGTACAAGAATAAAAGACAAAAGAAAAGACAAAGGTTTCTGTGATCCAGTTTATCACGCCCGGCACAGGAACAAAATAAAAGAAAAGACAAAGGTTTTTGTGGTTCGGTTTGTCATACCCGGTACAGAAACAAAACAAAAGAAAAGAATATGAAAAGAGAAATGGATACGGGTACAGAAACAAGAACAGAAACAGAAACAGAAAGAAAATATGTAAACGAGAAAAGATATAAGATAAAAGAAAGAGAACGAAAAGAGAAATTGTACATGATTTTAAAATGACACAGCATGTGCATGTAGTATATTAGTTATTATCACTTACTGAGCGTTAGGCTCATAGTTTATGACTTGCGATGTAGGTATAAATACGAGAGAAAATGAACAGATTAAATGAGCAGTTGATGAAGGATTTGCACGGGCGAGTCTTGTGATTGGCCAGGCTAAACGAAAGTAAAGAGAAAATGAATTTGTAAATGTAAAGTAACATTTTATTCATTTATTGTCTTTTCAAATAAACGATTTATGCTTCCGCTATAGAATGTTTTACGCTTTTGTTATTAATTAAGACAAATAATTTTATAATTAGTCTTCCGTTGATTTGAATGATTTTAGTAATGAGTGAAAGTAAAAGAGATTTTAACAGTTTGGTTTTCATAAAAGAATTCTGATATTTATTTTAAAATGTTTTCCGCTATTGTTTTATAAAAGAAGAGAAATTTTTTTAAAATTTAGGTATTTTTTAAATGTATGAAAAATTGGGTCGTTACACCTTAACCTGTTCTCGCATGTACCTACATCATAAGACTTAAAATATGAGCCTAAGGTTCAGGAAGTGATATAAAATAAAACATGCACATGCTATGCAACTTTTAAAATCTATATGCAGTTTCTATTTTCATTTTCGTTTTCGTTTTTCGATTTCCTTTACCTTTCTGTTTTCCTTTACCGTTACGTTTCTTTTATTTCTATGCTGGGCTATACTTACTGGTCCACAAAAATGTCTATTTATGTTTCTTTTTGTTTTGCTTTACCGCTGTTTTGATCTTAACTTTACTTTATCTTGACTTTACTTGATAATTTACTTGACTTTACTTGATACTTGATCATTTACTTAACTTTAGTTTCACTTACCCATCTAGGCATTTGGAAATATCTAATGAGGATGAGCAGTTTACGCGCAAGGCAGCCAATCGTGCCACACATCTAAGGTGGCCACACATGGCGCACACCTTAGGCGGCCATCCCATGTCACCCATCTCAACGACCAACTCAAGAACTCAAACCTCCAAACGTCTATTTATGTTTATTCATATTTTGTTCTTTTTCCATTTCCTTTTCAAAACTCATGCTTAAAACCATTTTTGTATCATATTGGAAAATCGTGATGCGTGCAATGCACGTGAATGCATACAATTTCTATATCCTCAAAGCATGATCAATATCAATCCTATAATCCTCAAGTAAGATCCATATCAAATCCTTACTTAAATAACTTAAATCTATAAACATATCATTAAAAGAACTTAATTCTAATAAACACAAACATCAACCAAATCCTAACTCTTGAGATATAGGGCCCCAAAGACCAAAACACATACAATATCAACATACCTTACGTCCTTAAAGCGTTTCAGCACGTCGATTTACCCTTCACCATACCTTCACCAATTAATAACATTTAATCATTAATAACAATCCCTTAATAACCATTTAGCTCTAACCAAAACATATTCCTCATAATTGTAACTCACAAAGAGTATATCCAACATACAGAACCCATCATAACAGATTATGATCATAAATAAAACTATTAAGCAGAGAATACATAACATGCTCTTCAACCATGGCCAATAGAAATATCCAATAGCAATGCATAACATTTTTCGTTCTTTTACCTTCTACTTATTATTCCCATGAAATCCATAAAAGAATATCCCCCTTCCATAATATCCATGTTCAACAGATCATCAACCAAAACAATTACATAATATCATTTCTCAATAATATCAATAAAACAGCAGCCAATAGTAAACAGAAACCCAACATCAAACCAACAGAGTAATCTAAGCCTTAATAGAGAACCATATATTTCATCTTTTATCCTCTACGATTTTTCTAGTGAAATCCATAAATAGAGACGGTGGAAATCTCCTTACTGAAAGAATACACAAGAGAAGACCCTGCTCCTTCTTCTTTTTTCTCCTTCTTCTTCTTCTTCTTCCTTTGCAAAACACTCTCCTTTCCCTCTGTTTCCTTCACTTAATTTCTCTTTCTCCCACAAGCTCTCTCTCTTTCTCACTTTTCTCTCTTCTCTTTCTTAGCTCACAGCTCTCTTTAGAGAGCTTCTCTCTATTTCTCTTCCCTCAGTCTATCTTTCTCTCTTTCTACTTCTCTAGCAGCTTCTCAAATACGATTCACATAATCCCCATAAAATCTCACCTAACCCATCTCCAGCATCGCCATCTGTAAAGGGGGATGCGTGGAGAAATGAAAAATAACAATTCTTAGGATTTCCACGCACTGCCGGATCAATGCTCAAAAACAAAATTTTCTAAAAACCAAGTGGGACTAGTCAATCACATGATCGACCGGCCAGCCGTGAAAAATCCTCCAAATTTACGATCGACAAGTCTAACGTCCATTTCTTCTCCGCACCTCTATAACATTTATCACTCCCAACCTGTCGATCACTTGATTGATCGGTTAAACTACATTCTCAGCGGTTGATCACAGGATCAACTGCTCCCATGCTGGACCTCCATTTTCTTCCAAAACGCCACTACCATCTTCTTTTGCTCTCTTAATCCATTCTTCTCTTCATTGATCCAACATTCTTCAAGCCAACAATCCATCATCAACAATTTAATCACTATAAATACTCCACTTAACTCTAATTATTCTCTAATTAATCTTCAATAATTATCACTAGTTATTTCAATCTTTATTATGTTAACTAAACTCATTTTCAAGGCATTACACTTGTGATGTAGGCCCTTTTGGGAAAAACGCATGCAATATCACTTACTTTGAGTTCTTAGCGGATTTAGCACCTAACTCTCTTCTCCTCAATACCAATTCATTAATAAACAATAGTTTATCAAACTCATTGGTACCCAATAACTATCTCATAATTGTCTACTGGCCTAGGATTCTTCCTCTGATTTCTAAAGCACCACACTAATATCCAAGTGTGAACATTTGACCACATTCAAAGTATAATCTTAACCAATAAAATATAACCAGAGTCTAAACCCAATTTTAAGAATATACGCATCTAATAGCATTCAATAATAGCAGAACAATTCTTTTCCACATTTAGTACCCGCAGAATCAAACCATCAGAGTATTGATCTTAACTATTTATCCAAGAGCAATCAAACATAGAGTATGCATACTAACAGAACCAACAAGAGTAGTTTCAAATCCAACAATCACATACTTTCATGGAAACTCGCAGTAACAACACAAGCATCATGTATCTCTCAGACAGTCACTGAAGAAAAGCAATAGTTCATGCTTACTATGCAATTACCAAAACTGAAGAACAACACTTACCTCAAGCTTTTCTTCATAATTTCTTTCTAAATTCTTCTTCTTCAACACACCAGAAATGTGAAGAACCCAAGAGACAAAAAGCTTAAACTCCAAAGACTCCTCTCAACTCACAGTCTCACTCACTTTCTCTCTCTAAAATTCCAGCCACCCTATTTTGGCCTCTTTTGTCCAAATGATTCCCTTCTCCAAAATTTCTCTCAGCATTCATCCTTCTTTTCTCTCTCGGACCATCCCTCTGTAAAGAATTCCTCACAGAAACCCACTCGGCTCTCTTTATGTAAAACTTCACTCCTCATCATCTTATTTATAGACCACATATCTCACCCTTTCAGTGTCCAACAGAAGGTGGAAGGCCAAAGGAGGGATGCTTCAAGTATCCATGAAGCGTCAAACGATAAAACCCTCCATTTCTAGGAGATGGTTTTCAATTTCCAGGCAACTTTCTAATTCGCTAGTTGATCAACCCCCTTTAGGTGATTGATCGCAAGACTTCCAGATTCTCAATTTTCTTCAACTCCAGTAGATCACCTTCTTCATGTGATTGATCGCCAATCCATAATTTTCACTATTCCTTCAATGTCGATCGATCACGTTCCTTCACATGATCGGCCACCCTAAAGAGAATAGTTCCCTTGATGCTGGTCGATCGTCGTCTTAGTGGACGATTAACCGCAACTCAATATTTTCTAGTTTGCTTGCCACTACCCTTTTTTGTAGTTGACCCTGTGGTTGACCGTTTCTAACTATGCCAGACTTTGAATGCTTTTCTTCAATCCTGGTCGATCATTCCTTCTCCTTAGGATCGACTGCCAGCACTAGCTTTATTTCTTCACATATTTATCACCAAATTTTGATTATTTTTCTATACTTAGGGTATGTAACTAACAATTCCTCCAATCTTAATGATCAACCGCCATTAGCAAACTCTTCCTCCTCCACTTCCAAAATTAATCCATTCTATATAATTCTAATATCATTTTATTTAACTCCAAATATCCTCATATAAATCTCAAATCAACTTCAATAATCTTAATCTTTCTCCTAAGTTTAATATGGACATAACCTGGTGTATCATAATTCACTTTATCCAAATACGTCTCTCTTGACCAACACTTAAATCATCCAAATGAGCTCCTAATATCTCAAAATCATCACCTAAGCCTTGTGCTTAGCTTTACGAAAATCCAGGATATTACATTGATACAACTTCCTCCATCAATGATTCATGGAGCAAATTTGATCTTTGTTTAAGCATTGGTTATGACAAATTTGCTCCCTTTGAAATTATTTTTCTTTGGTTTGGAGGGTTAGAGTCTTTTGAAGCACCATGTGTAGAGATTCCTCTTGAGCATAAAGTACCTCCTTATGTTTTCTTTTCTCCCTCATTAGTTGCTGCCAAATAACTATCTCCACTGTCTATATGATGATCTTCAAGGACTTGATCTTTTGACAAATCTTCTTCGACCACTTGAGTCTCCATCAAAAATAATGGCCACTTGTGAGAATAAATAAGTTCTTCTTCCAATTTTTCTTCTTCATTAGTTGCAACCGAGTATTCTTCGCTTCATTTATCATCCATGCATTCCTTTAATAGAATACCCTTTTGGTTTGGACATTTTGAAGCATTGTGCCCAAACCCAAGGCACATGGAGCAATGGATATCTCTAGCCTTTGGCTCAGAGGTGTCGAATCTTTTTTCTCATCAATCTTTTCATCATAAACCAAGTAAGAATTTCATCTTCACCATTTTGTTGCCTCTGAGCTTTTAAATTATTCCACCATAATCTTACATAACCTGAGAGTTCAAGTGAAACTAATTGCAACTTCATTCTCTTTGAGTAATCGTAGTATTCAAATATTCTATCCACTTTTTCTACCCAAACCAAAAAATCATTATCATTACAAGAGCCATTGAAATGAGGAATGGATACCTTTACATGTCTCAATTCATCCTTAGCCATAAGTCTTCTTCTCGGTCTAGGGAGTTTTCCAAATTAGTTTCTATGTTTGCCTCATCTTCTCCACTTTCTTCTTGGCCTCTAGTGTCTATGGAAGTACTTATTCTCCTCCTTGGCCTAGGGGTTCTAGGACCCCTCACATGTTGACTTGAAGAATCTTCCAACCTCTGTTGTAATTTGGTTATCATGCCATGGATGTCATCTAATTGGCCTTGTATGCTATCCTTGCCCTCATTCATTGGTTTCTTGGGTGGTTGGTTGGCAGGTTTTCTTTTCTATTGTGGGCAACGTTTGCCCCATTTCTTGTCATTATCTTAATAAATCAAAATTACCACTCACAGAGTCTAAGGGTAGGGAAAAATTGCTCTGATACCAAATGATGCACCAAGGGGTGCAACTCTTGGACAAGCACTCGGGAGAGGGTGGTTACCGGATTTTGAAAATAGAATATCAACTTTCTAAATAAGTGACTTGCTTAATGGAAATCCAATCAACACTAAATCTAAATCACAATCAATAATGCCAGAGTGAAATTTTCACTCCAAAAATCATGCAAATTCTAGAAGAAGAGGGACTTTTGCGACTACAAAAAAAATCACTTCCCGAAATGGTGCCAACAAGACAGTTTTTTGGACTTAAAAGGATAAACAACAACTTACGCATTTCTAAACCAAATGGCGCAAAAATTGAACCACATAACTTTTAAAATGTCTATAGACAACCCTCCAAATTTCAGAGCCAAAATCGCTTAGGAAAAGAAATGGTACTCGAACACTTACAAGCTGGTTCAAACTTCAAATGGGTTCTTCTAAGAAACCACTCTAACTTGGGTTGCAGCAAGTCTTCTAATCTTCCTCTATGGATGTTCACCTCTGCAAGGAGATGAATGAAAGGCTAGTATAAGAAATCCACCTCAAGTCAAATTTGTGGTCACACAATCTCTCAGATTCTCACCAAGAAAAGGGGGCCAATGCCTGGATAATTCTTCTATAAATATAATGTAAAAGAAAATATATTTCGAGATTGTTTATTGTACGCTTGATATAATGCAACAAAAATGAAGGTAAAGATATTATTGAATTTATTAAAGTGTGAATTGTTGAGGGAAGTGTAATTGGTAGTTTCGGTCGGCTAGGTGGTTGAGGCCGCGGTTGAGAAGTTCGAATAAAATGTATTACAGATTTCATTTTGAACTTTTGTTCGACAGAGCGATCGAGGACGCTGTTAAGAAGTTCGACCGAAATGGATTACAGATTGCATTTTTATTTTTTGGTCGAGTCATCGATTGATGGAATGGTTGAGAAGCTCAACCAAAATATAGGACAAAGGCAAAGTTAGAGGAATTGGTCAATAGTGTGGTAGATGGTTCGGTCGACTTCCTTGACTAAAAAGTCCAGTTTTAACAAAAAAACTATTTTTGTCGCAACCATTTCTTTTATATTTTCATTTTCCCCTGAAGTCTTTCCCACCCTCCCAATACGATAAAGAGCTCTTCATGTGGCTGCGTTGGATTGGACCTCCTCTATTGAAATGGGCAATTTTCCATCAGCCATCACCTCCCCATGAAGATCCTTACTTGTCTATAAACTAATGACAGTGGCAACATGTGGTACTTTGTGCTTTGTGGTTCCTGTGAGCTAAGAAAGAGTGCGCAAAGAGATTGGGGAAGACAGAGGATATGCATTTACTGTGTTATTTACAGAGTGTGAATGCGTGAAGGAGAAGGAAAGTGGTGCATCAGTCGACTTGGGTTTCTCTGTGGACCGTTGGTGTGAGGTGGAATTTCTGCTGAATTGGACTTGCAATACAAGTAAGAAATTGGATGTCAGTTTGCCAGTGGAGGCCCTACATCATGGGACTTTGATTGTGGTTTATTCCTACTCTGTTGGTGTTGGTTGCTGTCTTGAATACTTGGTAGGAATTCAATATTGTTAATGATAATTGGATGAAAGCACTATCAATAATTGGATGAAATTACTGCCTTGAATACTTGTTGCCAATTGCTATAATGTAGCTATAGAAAGGAATCAGATACTGTCATGATAATTGGATGTAACAAATGGGATGTGGTGGCCAGAGGAGGCCCTGCATCATGGGATTTTGGTTGGTGTTAATTACTGCTTTGGTTACTTCGTGAAAATTGTTAATTAAATGTTGTCAAAGCCACTGTCATTTTCTATTGAATGGTTTTTGAATTCTACCTTGAATACTTGCTGTCAATGCTGCCCATTGTTAATTTATTGTGAATAAAAGTATGATTTGTTGAATGCTGCCTAGGTTAATTGTGGTGAAGTGTGTTTTGTCAAATGTTAGATGATTTTACTTCCTATTAATTATGATGTGAAGGAGAACTTGGAATTTCCTTGTGAATTGTAGTTAACCGTGATGTAGGGAAATGGACGATAAAGAATTAGGTGAAATATGGTTTTGTTGCTCTTTGTGAATTTTACATTGGATGTAACCCTACTAATGTATGATGTTCTCTAGTTTTTGTGAACTGTCTTTGTTAATTATATTGGCCTCTGTTAAATAGCATATAAATTGCCTTGTTAATTAGCATGTAATTTGGCCTATGTTAATTAGCATGTAATTTGGCCTCTGTTAAATAGCATATAAATTGCCTTGTTAATTAGCATGTAATTTGGCCTATGTTAAAGAGCACATAAATTGCATTATTAATTAGCATGTAATTCGATCTATGGTAAATAGCATATAAATTGCCCTTTGTTAATTAGCATATGAATTGTCCTTTGCTAAATAAACTATCAACGGCTCGCTGTGAAATTAAAATACGAATTGTTCCTTGCTAATATACAAACTATTCCTTGTTAAATAAATAGTTCTCTGTTAATTAATCTATGAATAGTTCTACATTACCAAATGCTTAGTTTAATTTGATAGTCCTCTTAATTGTTCTCTATAAAGCGTAGATAAAATTCTTGAGTATAGAAATGGATTGTGTTTATTATGTGCGGTTTTATCACTGCTTTAATATTATGTTTCCTCTTTGTGTATTGTATATGATTGTGGACTAGATACGGTATGACATTCATGCATCATAATAAGACTTAAGAAAATGTGGCATATGCATGGTACGTTTAATGAAATGAATGAATGAACATAAATGGGCGTGTGGGGGTTCGGGAGATGGGTGAAGGTTCTTGGTGGTGACACCCCAGATGGAAAGCTTGGCCCAAGTAGGGGTCGAGTGTCGGTTAAGCCACAGGACCAACATATGTATCCCATCTCGTGTTCCAGAAATCCCCAACATCTGAAATGTAGAGATTGGTGACGGTCGTGGTGACACCTATGATGCATAGCTCGTCCCATGTAAGGATGAGTTACGGTTAAGCTACATGGACCAACAGATGTATCCTTTCTCTAGTAATGAAATGTAAAGACAGATAAGATAGGTTCTTTTCTGAGACAGACTGCATAAGCATGCATGAGCATTATCATTTCATTCTATTTCTTGCTAAGCATTAGGCTGATTGTTTTATTTTGTGATGCAAATGATTGTAATGATATCAGTATTATTGATGTGGAGGAGGAAACATTGCCTGTTGAGCTCTTGGGTTATCAACCGGGTTTGACTTGAGGGTTATGACTCACGTAAAGTAGTGTTTGCTATTTTGAACAGTAATTATGGTTTTTGGATATGGTAAATGTTTTTTAAAATCATGGACTTTTGTTTAAAAGTGTTAAAAACCATGTTTTGAATTCGTTATCAATTTTCTCTTAATTACTCTGACATGTTTTCTTCATACACGATTTAAATGAGCCAAAGAAAATTAAGGAAAAATTTTATATGGCTAAAAATGAAAGTAAAGAAAAAGACTCTAATAACTCGGGGTGTTACAGTGGAGGGAACTCCAATCCTTCAAAGAAGGTTTTTCAATTAAACAAAACTGATTACAAACAGCCCTAAGGGAGGGTTAAACACCACCCCCCACGAAATTAGGGTTGCCCTAATGCCAAAATTACAAAAATAACCTTCAAGACAAAAAACAATCAAAATCCTCGGCTATTTTAAGCTAGCCAAGAGCAATCCAAAACATGCTATATAATTTTACATCCAATAATCAAAATAATTCAAAAAAAAAAATTAATGCTACCTCCTTCGCATTTTGGAGTTTCTTGAAGTGTCTTTCCTCTTTGTTTTATCCTCAAGGTCATTCTTCAAGAACATTGGCTTAAACTCCAACTAAGGATGGTTGGGTTTCTTTGGCAGAATTTAAGCTCTTTGTTAAGAATTCTTTTTGCATAGCAAATGACCTTCAAATTTAACAAAAGACCACATTCTGGAAAGCTTAAAATTTGTCTTCAAATGTCATGACAAATGCATTTTGATATGAGGTTGTTCTGATTGCTGAAAATGCCAATGAGTGGTTGGAGGTCAGACTAAAGACAGATTTTGGGAAGTTCCATTATACTTGATCTTCTACCTATGTTTTACTTTGAATATTATAAGGTTATAATCTCTTTCCCCCTGAGTGCCTACAAGGAAAACACTTGAAGGATAATTAAACAATTTTATAATTTGAAAGATCTTGAGAGGATCTCATGGTGCATCATGATGTGTAAGCGTCCGCAAATGTATGAGTATCCGCAATGGATGTCCAACATTGGATTGATTTTTTGGAATAATTAACGGTTAATTGGAAGATTATGGGCCACCAATCAAGATGTGTAAGTGTCTGCCAATGTATGAGTATCCACAATGGATGTCCGACATTGGATTCATCTTTTGGAATAATTAACGGTTAATTGGAAGATTATGAGCCACCAATAGTGTAATACCGCAAAAATATCCATTAACAATTTCATGTGTGACGTGACAGTTTTGAATATTAATGGAATGAATTACATCACAATAGGAAACTTATATAGTGTGTGGTAAAGAATAATGTAACATCCCATTTTTCCAACTTTTTAAAATGATATGATTTCAAATGCATTTTCTAATTTAAAATGTTACACAGCAGAAGACTTTGTATTTTTAAACCAAAAGATACAAAACACAGTATAAAACTAATACTATCAATAAAACTCTTTTCTTTGGAAACATTATTACAAAAACCATTTATAAATCAATTATTGTACAAAACCTTTTACATTTTTTTTCTTCCATTAGCCTAACTAGCCACAAGATCCGCAAGGTGCAAATTCCTCTTTAACTGCTCCTTTGCTTGTTGACACGCATACCTCATCACAAGACTTAAATTATGAGTCTAACACTCAATAAAAGATAATAAATATGAAATGCTCGTGTTATGCAACTTTTATAAAACATGTGTATGTAGTTTGCGTTTCTCAGAAAAGAACATATCTCTGATGTTTTTTAATCTTAATTCCAGTAGGTCAGAACATTGAAGATTTTCCACGGTAGAGAATAGATACATCCTTGACATCTGATCTAGGCAGAACTATCACTCAATTCCTACGTGGAAAGAGATACATTGTCTCGTAGTTCTCCCAAACAGATTTATTACTAATCTCCCTAATCCCCAACGCCTATTTATGTATATTCCAATTGTTTCCATTTTATTTTTAATGGTATAATGGATAATCACATAACCCACCCTCACAGACCGGTTCTTAGGCTAGCGTCCCATACAACTAATCCAGAACACCATCCATACGTTATGTATAAGCATCCATTAACCATTTTCAAAACCAAGCATGAAAAACATTTTTGTATCATTTTTAAAACCATGATGCATGAGTATGAATGCACACAACCTAGCATATTCTAACAAATCATCAAAGCATTTAAATAAAGCATCAAACAATATATCCTTGACACTATAATATGATTCTAGTTTACTTTTCTATCATCTACAACTGTCAAGCATCATATCAATTTACACTAAAGAGAAAATCCAACTACCTATATGAAATCCCAAATCTTTATGAAGCATAAATCCTCACAATGGCAGTCTATCCTCAAATAGTGACATGATTTACCTCTCAACACAAAAATTAAGAGCAATATGATTCCAAAAATAGGTTAATAATAGCAATTACTAATAACATATCACAGAACATTTCGACAACTTAACATCTATCAACAGTATAACATATCCAACCCTCAATCACGTCTAAGAGCACTTCCAAAACTATAGTAGCATTCCATTTCATTTCTCACAATTTCTTATTAAGTTGTGACTATACATATCGATTCCTTAACAAGCAGAATATTATCTTCAACTAATTTTCTCAACGCCTTAGCAAACAGAGACAATTAAAAAATCAACAGAGCATGAATAGAACCTAGAATCATATAACCTAAAATAAAAATAGGCTCTCAACCAAATGCAATTAGAACAACAAAATAAAGCATCTCCCTAGATAATCTCTAATTCTTGTGATGTAGGCCTTTTCAAGCAAAACAAATACAAATCCCTTACATCTATTCGCAATTCCCTCTCATGTTGAAGATTCACCTTGCACCAATTGTCCAGCAATGTTTTCCAAAAAACCACTCTCTCTATAAGACCAAGAATGCGACGAATGCCATGAGAGAAAAACTTGAAAGTCTCTCTGTTCTCTTCTGAGTTTTCTTCCTTCATTTCTTCTGTTTATCCCTTCCTTATATGAGAGTATAACATGACAAGGAGAGCTAAGACTCATGACCATTCACTCTCCCAAGCAACCCTTCGAGTGGGTTTTCATGGTGGAGAATATGTTCGAGTATGCCAAGATCGAGGAGCAAGAGAAGGTTAATTGTGTGGTGTTGATGCTGACAAAGGATGCTTGATTTTTGTGGGATTTCATGAAGGCAGTGCACGATGTGGAGAATATGGAGTGGGAAAGGTTTAAGAAAATCTTCTATGACAAGTACTTTAAGCGCACTACAAACACGAGTAAGTTGGTAGAATTTACTAAGCTTCGTCAAGAAGGAACTATTTCAAAGTATGTAACACCCCGATAATATTTTCCTCGGTATGCTATGTAGTTAATGGTTGGAATAATTTATATGTTACGTTGCATGATGGTACGTGTTAGTTTATGCTGTGTATATATGGGGTAAATATTATGGAGTAATTGAAGTATGAGAAATTGTTGAGATTTCGGATACAGTGAAAAACATGTGCATTTGAGATTTTGGACACACGCGGAATAGGAGCTGCATCTGAAAACACATTGCACGTCGTCCATGCATTTTGGGATGATGTAGGACAAGGCTTCACGTTCCAATTTGTCCTTCAACGTGAGAATTCAGACGAGCCAAGACGAGAGTGGACGGCAGCGGACATTGAAGGTTTGTATCTGTCCAATTTTTGGATAGTTTCAAACGCCTACAGACGAAGGCAAGGATGACTTCCTTTGTCTGAAAATGCAAATCTGCCTGGGAATTGAGGATTTCGGACGCACGCAGACGATGCAAGGATGCACTCCCTCGTCCAAAAACTATCAGTTTTACGAAAATATAGGTTTTAAATATTAGGCTTCCTTGTCATGTAGTCCATTAAAATACACTTAAATGATAAGGGGATGCCTTCCCCACACCTGGACACCTTCCCCATCCCGTTCATTGAGCAACCACCACTCCCTAGGTAAGGTGTTGTCTATTAATTGTCTATGCTGAACCTCTCTCTGTATTTTCCTTCTCCTCTCCGTGCGTGAAGGAAGCCTTGGTGTGCGTGAGTTCTACGTGAGCTGTGTGGAGTGAAGTGGGGACCCATTGGTGTGTTAAGCCGTGCCTTAGGATTTAGCTCCTGTCCTCGGGTCTCTCGGTCCAGCTTGGACTTCGCCTATGTAACTCAATTCTTCTCTGTTAGTTGTTAGTCTGGAGCATGTTAATGATAGATTTTATGGATGAATTGTTGGACATAGAACATGTTGGACATAGGACATGTTAATTAATGTTTTGAATCAACTCGTTGGATGCTAGTTGTTATGAATTTCTAAAGGAATTTGTTAACATGTTGTTGATTCTGTGAAGGAGAGTTTAATTTTGTGATCTGTTATTTGGGTTAATAATCTGTAAGGTTTGATCTATGAAGCATGAATATATATTGAATTTAGCTTTGTTGTATGGATTAGGATAATCATATTGAAGTTGCATGCTCTGTAAAATATAAGTGTGTGATGTTCCTTGCTGTAGTTATTAGAAACTGATAAAGGGTTGAGGAAAATATTGAACATATGCTTTCTATTTCCTTGGAATGTATACTATGCTGATAGTTCAAGTTGAGATAGGTTATGTTCCGTTGAGATGTCAAAGAATTTCATAGAGTTATTATACAAGTTAGAATACGAAAAGGAAATGAAATTTATAAGTTGTAAATATTTTAATTATGAAGGTGTTGAAAAAAGAAGAAGGATAGCGATTAAGTACAATACGTGTTAAAGCTTTGAGGTAAAAAATTCAGTAGAGTCGTTGGCCAGTGGATGCCCTACACCATTAGCAGTGTCTTTCCTTAAATTGCTTGTTAACATTTCTGCTATGCTGCCATATTATGCCTATGTTTTTTGCATATTAGTACTTTAATCTCTAAGCATGTTTAGGATAATAGCATATTGTTTCGTTTCATTAGTTTCCTTTAAATTACTAAGCACGTTTAAATTGTTATTACTTTCCTTTGAACTACTGAGCATGTCTACAATGTTGTTATTTTCGTTAACTTGCCAAACATGCCTTTATTATAATTGTTCTCGTTAAATTCTTTAAATGACCAAGCATGTCTATATTGTTATCGTTTTCTTTAAATTACCAAGCATACCTATATTTCATTGTTTCCTTTAAATTGCCAAATATATAACTAACTTGTATTATTTGCTTTAAATTGTTGAGCACGTCTATAACATTATTGTTTTCTACTTTGCTACTATTTCATTGATGAATGGATTGAATGACTTATAGTTGTAATGCTAGAAATGACATTGACATGAATTCATGTTAATAGAAACAAGTAGGAAGTGCCACTTCTAGGGTGGTACTCATATGCATTTGAGTGAGGAAAATGAATTAAAATGTTATGGGGAGTTGGGGAATGGAAGGGTAGTTTGGATCTAGCTAGGTAGACAGAAATATTAGACCCTCTCATAGGTTACGATACCCTCTCACGGGTTACGAGAAGAAAAGAACTATACCTTTCCCTTATCGGGATTGCGAGGCTGTCTACCCTAGGTGGTTAGAAGTCAACCAAAACTATCCTCTCCCTAAAGATTCCACTAATCTCCCGCTCGAAGTATGAGTTATATAAAAATGTAAAGAAAAGAACGGTTGGGGCAGACCCATTCTGACATAATGAGTTAGAAGCATACACATATTGCATATCTCATTTCTTACTGGGCCACAGGCTCACAATTTGCTAATGGTGTTGGTGCACGCAAAAGAACAAATAAAGAAGTAGTTGATGAAAGATTTGCACGCGCGGGACTTGTGCCTGGCCAGGCTAAAGAAAGTAAAAGAGAAAAACATTTTGTAACTAACCCATAATAAATTGGTTAGTATTCTTTAACTGAATTATTTACGCTTCGCTATGTTTTAAGAAAAGATTTTATAACTATAGTTTTTCCACTGCTTATAACGGTTTTCATAATGAGTCTAAAGAAATGATTTTTAACGGACTGGCTATGTAGAAAAAGAACTCTGATTATATTTTAAAAAGGTTTTTGCTGTTTATAAAAGAAAATTTTTCAATTTCACACATTTTAAAAGGTAACAAAAACTGGGTCGTTACAGTTGGTATCAGAGCAACTGCGTTTTAATACCGATTCTGTAAACTGCCTGCCAGCACAAGCCTCGACGTGGAAAATACTTCATCAACTGTAAGTATACTACTTACTACTTTAATTAGCATATGGTTCCTTATTATATTTCGATAAATAGTTGGTTAGCAAATAACATGGAGGGAGAAGCAAAGAACAGAAATGAGATCGTCAACCAGTTGATGGACTATATGGAGAGTTAGTTCCAACTCATTGAAATACTGGTGGGAGGATTTAGGGCATTTAATAGGAAGTTCATGGAGGACATGTAAACACCGCCAAGGGAGGTAGGAGAGCCTAGTGCTGAGGGGAGTAAGAGGCCCTTGGTGGACGGAGTTCAGCTTGGAGGTAAGAAACATCTTCGAGGAAACACTACTATTGGGGAGCCCTTGACAGGGTCATCATGAAAGAACTTATGCCCCCGGTGTACCAAGAATCAAGACGAAGCATGGCTGGTAGGGTCGGGGCAATGTTTCAAATGCAAAAGGTCTGGACACATCGCCCGACATTGCCTCACCTTGTCCGAAGAAAGGAATAAAGAACTGGAGGAAGTTTTCACCCTGTAAGAAAGAAAGGTAGACTTGTATACCTATTAGCGACTAAGTATTTTGTGTTTCGTAATGATGGCAGACATGTGACTAAGCTATTTTTTGTAATGGGATGCTCGAGGGTGTACCATGGTATGTTTTGGAAGGTGTCCATAGGACAAGTCCGAGAAAGATGAGTGAATGGTTTCCTTAGAAACTTGTTAATAAATAATGAACCTCTCTAGAACTGTTTGGGTTTACTTGTAGGATGAATGATGTAATATCTCAAATTTTCGTTGAGCTAAAAGTATAGCTTGAGTGATAATTTTGGGATATTATGAGCTAAGTTGGACAAGTAAAGATATTGGTCAAGAGAAATGCATTTGGAACAAGTGTATTATGATACATGTTAGGTTTATAGTTAGATTATGAGAAGGATTAAAGTCAATTAGAGTTAGATTGGACAATATCAATTGGTTTGATAGTCAGTGAGAATACTAAGAGAAAAAATATTTGGATGCATTTGGATATTATAAGATTAAAAGTATAGGATTTATACCATTTTATGACACATTGGATAAATAGTGAAGTATACGGTATATATTAAAGGATATGTAATTGAGAAGAGTGAATAAAGATTTATTAAGAAATAAATAAATAAATAAATAAATATATATATATATATATATATATATATATATATATCTATGTATATATATTGTATGAATATTATTATGAGTCACATTAATTTTGCATGGGTCACGAATTAATCTAGAGGAATTGTTGAAAATCAGAAGTTGGTAGGGGCGGTCGATCGGGGAAGGGAGATCGACCGGCGTCGATTGACCGGCAATAAAAAGTTAAAATTTTTTTGAGATATGTTGACGTTTGGCTGAAGGGCGGTCGATCGTCCTTCTTTAAAATTGATTAACTGCCATTTATTGATAATATTCTGGAGATGAAAATAGACGGAAAACGAAACGAGAACGATGTCTGAACATTTGGAATCGAAGGAGACGATGTTTAACACAGCTGAAGTGGAACGGTTTGACGTTTTATACGTTGGTTCGCCTAAGGGTCGCTTGTTAATGACAACGCGTCGTTGGAACTTCTAGAGATTAGCGTTTTAGACGTTGGAACATCTAAGGGTTGTCTGTTAATGATATTCACGTCTAGATGTTGATGAGAACATCGTCTGAAATGCTTAACCATTGAATGGAGTTAATGATAATTTAGGATGGTGTCCCTGTCCTTTGGCTTTCCGTTTTCTCTCGGCATTGATGAAGGGGTTACTGGTTTTGGTTTATAAATAGAGGTGCTGACAATGGAGTTTAACGGAGAGGAACAGAAGGAGGTTACTCTGTCCAAATCTACAATGAGCTGATGTCAGTGAAGTGCTTCGGAAGCTTTGTTGTTGTGAGTCTGGAGTTTCTGAGTGGAGAGAAAAAGAATCATGTGAAGCTCTGCCAAAATGGTTTGAGACTCTGGAGAATTTGAAGAGAGAGGGTTGACAGGGAGTCTTTGTAACACCCCGATATTTTTAAGTTGGATAATTATCGGGTTATTAATGAGAACGTTCGGAGCGTTAAGTCAAGGAATATTTCTGTTACGTTTTTCTCGTATACGTGATGTAATTGAAGTGTTGGAGTTGAGAATATTACATCTCGTATCTACACGTGTCATTTTGTGAAGTGTGTTTATTGGGAAGAAGTTAAGGGATAAGATATAATTTCAAAAATGGGAGGAAAATGTGTCCAGGGCATTTTCGAACTCCACGGACAACAGTTCGAACGAGTTATGACGTTCGAAAACATCTCGGACGTCGTCCCGAGAATTGGGACGCCTCAGGACGTGACTTTTATTGTGCATCGAGATTTCAAACGATGTGGATGACATCTTGAGGCGGACGTTGTGCGTTTGAATCTGTCCGAATCCTGGACGAATTCGGACACCGTGGACGATATCTCTGACGCCGTTACGCGTTCGAATTCTGAATTCGGACGACACGAGAAGAAATCGGATGCCCTACTTGTCCAAAAATGCATTTTAGATTGCGATATTTTAGCCTTGTGGATGATGCAGACGTGAAGACCCCGTCTGAAAGCGTCCGAATACTCATATTTCAGGGACAAAACTGGTTTAAAATCATAAAGAAAACAATGTTTAACGAATAGGAACCCGACTTCCCGACAAGAAATCGCCCCAGATCACACGAGCCGACCAGCAGGAGCTGCTTCCTGCCTCTCCCTACCCTTCCAGGTACGGTTGTCCCCTCCTCCTTTAGGGTTAAACCATTCCCTCCATCCCCTCAGTCTTCATTCTCCTGCGTATGAAGTCCAGAGAGCAAGAGAAATTGTGAGGGAGTGACCTGCGAGAGAGAAATCCTTGGGAGAGTTCCACTGAGTAAAGGGAGTTGTGGTGAGCTAGTGTGAGTAAACATGTGGGTGAACCGCTGCAGGAGCTATTGTTCACTAGAAAACCGATGCTGTCATTGTGTTCTTCATTTTTGGTAAGGAAAATGGGGTGTTTTGGCCATTGAGACCCTACACGATAAGTATGGGTGTGTGAGTTAGAGAATTATTCTTAAAATGTTCACTGCAAGATGTTACGCTTACTGCTAGTATTGAGTTTTGTGTGGATAGACTTATTGTTGCTCTGTAGAATTATAGTGAACTGCTGCTGTCAATTCTTGGATAATAAATTTGTGCTAGAGTAGTGTTAGCTCCCTGCATGAACTATGGTCACTACCTTTTGTATTGAGATCCTTGTTGATGGTTATGTAGTTGGTCTTCTGTTACTGTGTTGTTAGTTCCTTGTTGGTTCGTTTATCTATTTACTGTAAATGTTATGTGTATTTTTAGTGATAAGTGATCAATGTATGGCCATGAGTATAGAATAACGAATGTACGAATGATAAGGATCATGAAAGGAATCGAGAGTTATCTTATAATGTTAGGTTATTTATTGATGCCTTGCTTTAGTTACTGTCGATTTGCTTCATTAATCACTTATGTATTGTACTACCTTTAGATTGTTTTATTATTTCATTCGCTTAATATCCAAGTAGAACTACTAGCATGTTAACTTAATTAGGCCATCATGTTTGGGTAATGAGTAGGTAATTAACTTAGCCATACGTAACGTAGCATGCAAATCTATTAGAGTAATCAGTTAGTATGAGTATGCTAATTATCTGACTCGGATGTTAACAAAGTTATGATGATTAGTTAGAGAGAATGTGAATTGAATAGCAGGTATCCAGTAGTTAATTATTAATTATGAATAAATCGAGCATATTAATCAATTTGCCAAATAAGTTCATAGTTGAAAATCCCTTTTCGAGCATGCTAAATTATTTAAGTATGATTAACTAATTTAATTGAGAGAATGAGCATGTAAACTAGTTAACTTGAACATGCAATAAACTAGTTTAATTACTTAAAGCAATTGATTGAGCATGTAAGCGACTAGAATAATCAATTAAGTAGTTAAACTTGAGTATGTAAGTAATTAGGATAATATGTGAATGTATGTCTCATGACTGCTTCTGTTATTGTCTCCATGGTATTGCTTATAATCTCGATCTCGATTTCATGTCCTTAGCATGATATTTTTCGTAAACCAAAGCATGATTAGTTAAGTAAAATAGAAGCATGAAATCAACGTAGGAGTATGTTGACAGTTGATTAGAATAATCGCTTAGAAAATAAACGGTAGGGAGCATGTAAATGGACTAGGATAAATTACATGTTAATCGATAGTATGTCTTCGATTCTTTTCCTAATGATATTGTTCTATTAATTCGAGCATGTTTTCCTTGTTTCAATCAATCGTACTTGTTCTCTATGGTGTGCAGTTATTTCCTTCTATTATATGTTTTGCTTTCCTTATATACGCGAGTTCAATTTCAGTACTTTTACTTCAATACGCATTCAATTTCTGTTAATGTACGTTATAATGCAGTATGCTTCATGTTAATAGAAAACCGTAGGGAGTGCCACTTTGGGGTGGTACTCACGCATGCATGAGTGAAGAAAAATGCTAAGAACAAGAATGTTTGTGATGGGCAGGACACGCCTATCACCAAAGAAACCCTCCGGCGCAATACGCCGGAAGGGAAGAAACCCGAAAGGTGGGACACGCCGGAAGGGGAGGACCTTTGAAGGCGGGATACGTCAGAAAAAGGACAAAAAAGGGAGTTGGAGGGCGGATGGGTAGCGGAACTAGTCCATGGCTAGGCAAAGCCCCCAACCTTGACGGGGACGGGGACGGAGACCTAGTTGCAAGTCAAGGGTTAGTCCAGCCCACTATTTCATCCCCTAAGAACCCTTTAATCTCCAGCTCAATGTACGAGTAAAGAACAAATGAAGAACGAACGTATTGAAAAGAATAGGTTTGGGTGGCCGCCATTCCAAGAAGAATCAAATAGAGAGATATGCATAATTGTTTTCCCCCATTTCCTTACTAAGCCTTTAGGCTTACAATTACTTGTGGTGTAGGAACAATGACGAACAGATAAGAAGTAGATGATAAACACATTATGAAGCAGGGATGGATGATTTCGCACGCACGAGACTCGGGCTGACCAGGCAAAGAATAAGATGAGTAAACGGTAGTAAATCAACGATTTTTAATTGTCAAGTTTTATTTGTTAGACGTAGTGTTTAAATTGCTTAGTATTTCCCTTTTAAAGGATTTCTTTACGCTTTCGTAAGATAATGCTTCCGCACATTTTATCAATTAGCTTTCATAACGAGTTTAAAGAAAGACTCAGTAGCGATCCAGTTAGATGCACTCTGATACGTTTTGTTTTAAAGAGAAAGCAATTTCAAATTTTTACGCATTTTAACGATTTATGGAAATCCGGGTCATTACAGTCTTCTTCTTCTGGAGACGTGAGTGATCTGTGAGTTTAAGGTTGAAGAGAAGAGTTTGAGAGAGGAAAGTCTGAAGAGTTATTCTGCCGATGTGATGAGAGGTTGTAAGGGTTGTTGGAATGTTATGGAATTTTGTTGGGTTACTTTGTTGAGTGAAGCTAATGCAGGGAGGTGTTATTTGTGAGTTTTATTGAAACTGTGAAGGAAAGGGGTGAAACCGAAGAGTGAAATACAGTAGTGGGGTTCCGGCGAAGAGTTCTCTTTGGTTATTGACAATTGTTGCTGGTTTCGTGAAAGAATCTTAAAGCGTTAACTTATTAAAGCTAAAGACCTCACGTACGTGCTATTGCATGTGCTTTGTCCGAAAGGACCTACATCTCGAGAAATTAGGGTTTTATTTGATGTTCGTTTATTAAATGCATAAGTTATATTATTGTATGAAAACGTATGTTATTTGCTTACCAGTTTATTAGAATTAAGTTCAGTTCCTTAGATAGGACAGATCACGTTTTAAGGATACAATTAAGGAACACGTTAGATATGATTTGTATGTGCACAACAATATTAAGACTTGAATTACTAACAAACATAAATAGCTGTTTCTGTGGACCGGTTGGTTACGCACGACATAGAAACCAAAGATAACAACTGTGGTCCGTTTTGATACACCCAGTACAGATGTTTATATGGACCAGTTTGATACGCCCGGCACATAAACAGTAGAAGACTGAAAGAGTACAAGACAACAAAATGAAAATAGTAAGATACGTAATTAAGTTGTTTTGTGGATCGGTTAGATACGCTCGGCACAGAAGTCAACTGTGGTCCGGTTGGATACACCTGGCACAGATGTTTATATGGTTCGGTTTGATATGCCTGACATATAAACAGTAAACAGATGTTTATATGGTCCAGTTTGATACGCCCGACATACAAGCAAATAAAATAACGATATAAGACTTGAACAATAAAAGAGAAACGAAATAGAAAACCTTATGAATATTATAGAAATTGTATGTAAATTATATGTTTTACTTTTATATTACGTAAGGCTCATAGTTAAGTCTCATTGGTGTAGGTAAGGAGCAGATGAATGGATAAAGTTGTTGATGGACGTAGCTGATGGTGTTGCTGTGTGGACGTTTGTGCTATTGGGGACATTGACCCGTGTTTATGGCTCACGAAGATGAAAGAAAATGTTTTAAAGGCTTTTAAATATTTTATTACTTCAAATAAATGTTTTAAGTTAATGTGTTTATTTAAATGTTTAGTTAAAATAGTGGATTTATGGTATTTAATTGTAAAAGACTTCTGCTGTATGTTTTATATGATTTAGACTTCCGCTGTATATTTACGACTCTAGTTTTATTACACAATGGTTTTACAATGGTTTTAAAAGAAAAAGAAAGTTTTTATACAGAAAAAGGTTATGGGATGTTACAAATGAAACGTAACTTTATGGGAATTAATACGTGTAGAAACAAAAATATGAAAGATGAGGGAAAAGAACACAAAATTAAAATATGAAAGATAAGTGGGAAAGAACACAAAATGAAAACGTGAATGATAAATGGACGGGAATACAAATAAGTATGTTATAGGATGAGGCTGTGTGTCAAAAGGCCTAGGAGCGTATGTAAATAGAAAATAAAAGCAGAAAAAAAAATGTAAGAACGAAGGCATAAAAGAAAGATAAGAACGAAAATGAAGAAGATAAAAGATAGAGGAAAAATGAAAAGAGAAACTACATGTGTAACGACCCAGTTTTTATAGCCTTTTAAAAATCGCGAGAAATTTAAAACTTTTCTTTTACTTAATCATTTTCCTTGCAGTTGCGTAGTGGAAGATTATGTCATTCTTAAAACCATTTAAAAGACAGTAATAAAATTCTTTTCGTAAAACATTTTGTTAAACACAGCGGAAGTCCTTTTTAAATAAAACAATTATATAGTTTAATTACTTTACAAAGTCCTTTTCAAAACTCTTTTACAAACCATCTTTCTTGAAATCCTTTTAGCATAACAAGCCACAAGATCCGTGCGTGCAAATCCTTCATCAATTGCTCCTTAATCTGTTCTCTTGATCGTGTACCTACATTGCAATACTTAACTAATGAGTCTAAGTCTCAGTAAGTGATATAAAATGAAAGGTATGATGCACATGTCATGCAACTTTTAAATCTCTTTCCGTTTTCTATTTCTGTTTCTTTTCTGTCTTTTCTTTTCTTTTACCATTTTTTTGATGTTGACTTTACTTTATCTTGAATTTACTTTACTTTTCTTTACTTTACTTGATCGTTTCTTTACTTTATCTTGAAAGGCGTTGGAGATGTCTAAACTTGACGAGGAGGAACAGCCAACTCAACCTCACATCCCCAGACGACCCCATTTATGTTTATTGTTGTCTTAATCTTGAAAGGCATTGGAGATGTCTAAACTTAGCGAGGAGGAGCAGCCAACTCAACCTCACATCCCCAGACGACCACATTTATTTATTGTTGTCTTAACCTTGAAAGGCATTGGAGATGTCTAAATTTGATGAGGAGGAGCTGCCAACTTAACCTCACATCACCAGACGACCCCATTTATCTTTATCTTTATCTTTATCTTTATCTTTATCTTGAAAGTGTTAGAGATGTCTAAACTTGATGAGGAGGGGCGACAACCCAACCTGACATCTCGTCACACCCATTTACGTTCATTTCTTTACGTTTCATAATCGTTTTGTTTCCTTTTTAAAAGCATGCATGGAAACCATTTTCATATCATTTAAAAACTATGATGCATGATACTCGTGAATGCATACATTCTCTATTAGAGAAATTTAATAAAACAACCACCATACAATTCACAGATCATGTTTATAAAACAGTAGACATGCTTATAAAACAATAGACATGCTTAACATTTTATTATTATAATAAAATGGTAAACAACGAAATGTGCATATCCTATTCTCGCAATGTAGGGCCTGAAGATCAAAACACACATGTATCACTTACCTGCAGTCCGTGGCGCGTTTAGCACTCTATTCTTTTCCCGTTAATACCTTCAAAATAATTAACATTTATTTATTAATATATTTATCCACTACAAACCTTAACTTTTATACCATTATTCTATTAATTCATTTCACATTTTTTGTCCAATTATTTTCATCGACCAATTAACCAATAATTATTGACCACCGAATTTTCATAAACCTTAACGCTTATTAAATCTCATTAGTTAACTTAATTACTTAGCAACTTCGCAATAACAATTCTAATATCATAATATGTGCAACGAGATAACAATAACCCACAACAGTTGCTCATTCCATCAATGTCACATCAATACGGAGAATTTACTTCACAAAACCGAACAGTAGTAGTTGTTTAATGATAATAATTACGAATCCTATATATTCACAGTTGTCCAAACGATAACCAACAGAGCACATTTATTTATTCTTTTTATCCAATTAGAAAGGCTATGGATAGATCATCAAAATGTACAGAGCATATATCAACATGCAGAATACTTAACTTAATTCTCATAGTACATGAATTAAATCCGACATACATGCATAATATCCCTAGCAACCAAAACCAATTCCAACATATTCATGATTCCGGTAATAACCAACGAAGAGCATTCCATACAAAAATAGTTAAATCTTTACATCCTCAACAACTAACAGAGAACCAATAAATAATCCCAACTAACAGCTAAGCTTCCATTCACTAAGCAACCTATTAACATTTGAACAACCAATCCATTATTAATATGTAAGTAGCAGACCAACACCCATCAAATAGACAATTCCCAAATCACAGAACAATGGCATACTACATATCACCGCAAGCCATCAATATCATTCTGAGAACCAACAGATTATTGTTTCCAACAAATCATCCACAGACAACAAAAGGAAAATACATAACAACCCATTTTCCAGTATATAGTTATCTAATGGTAAACTGAATTTAAACCAACTAAATTCTATATATTTCACATGCACTAACCAACAAACAGAACCAACTGCAACACTTAATCAGAGGATGAATTCAAAGCCACAATTACTGTGTATACAATAGAACAATACACAAAACCTAGGAGCAGCTCAACAACAGGTTATTCCCTTTACAGATTACCCAATAACTAAAACATCTAGTAATTCAGTCATTAGACAAAGAGAAATCACTATCTTCATATATACTTCCAAAGCAATATATAGGAGAGACACAAACTACCTGAAGCATAAGGAAGACCCGATCCCTGACACTTCCAATTTCTCCAGCAAACTTTCTTTTCTCCCTTCACTTCATAGCCCTCGTCTCCATTCTTTCCCTCTCTGACTCTTTTCTCTCCTCAAGAACACCAGACTTGAAGATCACCTGAGTGCCTCCCATAGCAGACGTCCATCCCCTGCCATACCTATATAGGCAGGGATAGCTGCAATGCAGAAGGAGGATTGCCCACATCAAGGAGGGTGGTCCAACCAGCAAGTGCCGCGTGGAAATCCTTATCTTGTCAGCCAGAGCAATTGAAATAAACCAGTTCAACAGTGGACCAACAAGATCAGACCCGAACCAAATCCCCAGCGAACTAAAGCCCAAGTCCTACCCAACGCCAAATCGTTTCTGCCTAAATCATCACTGCCATATCCTCCAACAATTTCGTCCAATAATTTGCAGTAACAAATCCAAGCAATCAGAACACATAAATACAATGCATAAATCAGCCGAGACGTTTACCTCAGATTGGCGATTCACTGCAATGTAGGAGCTCCAACCCGTGCCCTAGCTGTGGCACACCCGTAACGTCGCCAGCAGTGCACCGTGCTCGGAGTCGTTGTCTTCCTCTCGTGCCTCCTTCTCTCTCGCTCTCCTTGTCGATCACCCAATTTCTCTTCTCCCTCTCCTTGTTTCTCTTGCAAAATGGCCGAAGTCCAATCAAATTTCTCTTCCCCCTTTGTATTGTCAAAAACTGAATCGGATCGATGAAAACCGGTTCACCCTTCCTTCTATTTCTTCAACAAATTCAACCTCTTCCCTCCTATTTCAATTATTCCTTTTTTTTTCCTCAAATCCCTAATCTCCTTATAATTAATTTCTTCTTTTATTTCTCCACAATTTAATTAATCCCCACTTTCATAAATTAATATTACATATATATTTTTATGCGTCGAATATACATACCGTATATAGTCGACCCAAATTCCAACACACGACTTATTCCAAATACCGATTAACAATTATTACGGGTCCCATTTTCAATTTCCCAATTCTATTTTCTTAATTAATTTCCCATTAAATAATTTTTTGATTATTATCCAAATATTTTCAAATTAAATTTCTCATCAAATAAATCTCTCAATTATCCTTAATTAATTATGTTACGAAAATCGGGACATTACAACATGCGTATGTTAAAGTGGATCTAGACAGTGCCGAGGAATTTATCAGAACGATGGTGGACATGGTTGAACATGCTAAAACCAGAAGTGTTAGTATAAGAGAAGCAGAGAAGGGTAGCATGTGTCATGTCTATGCCGGTTAAGGACATGAGGCCTTAGCAGGATCCCATCAGGATAACCAAGGATATGGCTGTAACGACTTGGACAAAAATTCTCAAAGGAGTAATGGTGTCTAGAATTCAAGACGCAACTTACTCTATAATGGTATTAAAAGTTCTTGTCATTGAAGAAGTAAAGGATCATAGTTCAAAACGAAGTAATTCTAGCATAAGTGTTTAGCCACATGCATGGGACAAAGCAGAAACGGATACAAATATAGATACAAAAACAGAAACATGTATAAAAATAGAAATGGAAACAAAAACAAAAACAGATACAGATACAGAAACGGAAATAGAAATGGAGACGGATACAACAATGGATACGAGGACGGACACGAATATAGACACAGATACAGACATGGATATGAAAACGAAAATGGATATAGAGATGGATACAGAAACAAAAATGGAAACGGAGACGGATACAGATACAGATACGACTAAGGAAATGGAAACAGAAATAGAAACAAAAACGGATACGGATACAGACACGAATAGGGAAATGGAAACGAACTTCCAGGAACGAATTTCTGGAAATGGATATAGATACAGATACGAATACGGAGACAGAAATTGGAACTAAAATGGAAACGAACACAGTTACGGGAACCGATATGGAAACATAAACTAAAATGGAAACGGATATGGATACGAAAATAGGAACAGATAGAGAAACAAAAACTAAAACAGAAATGAATATGAAAATGGATACAGATACGGGAATGGATACGGATATGTAAATAGACATGAAAACAAATACGGATACAGAAACAGAAATAGACGCAAAAATGAATACAGAGATAAAAATGGATACGGAAACAACAATGGAAACAAAAATGGAAGCGGGTATAAATATGGAAAGGGGAAAACAAGATTGAATGAGGATCTAAGAGACAAAATGAATGGTAGATTGATGGAGTGTGAAAGTGTTCAACTCAAACTATGGAGCTGAGTAGCAACTTAGAAGAACAAAGAAACAAACAACTAACATTTCCCAGGAAGAAACCGAAAGTAGAAACATTGTTGAAGAAAAGTTTTTAAAAAAATTGACATAGGGAATGAAAGTTGGGATGAAATGAAGTACAAGTATTAAGTCAGGAAAAGTAGCGAATGTAAAAGTATTGAAATCCTTGGAAGTTTGAGAATATATGTGAGGTAAGATAATGTTTAGATACTTACATGATCAAACAGTTAATGACTATGTTGGATTGTTAAGTCAATGGGGTATTTCGACGAGCAAATTTTGAGGACAAAATTTATATAAGGAGAGAGCTATGTAATACACCAATAATATTTTCCCCGTGTATGCTAGGTAGTTAATGGTTGGAATAATTCATATGTTACGTTGCCTGACGGTACGTGTTAGTTTATGCCATGTATGTATGGGATAAATATTATGGAGTAATGGAAGTATGAGAAATTGGTAAATAAGTGTGTAAATTGAGATTTCGGATGTAGTGAATTTGAGATTTCGGACGCACGCGGACTAGGAGCTGCGTCCCAAAACACATTGCACATCATCCCCGCGTTTTGAGACGATGTAGGACGAGACTTCATGTCCCAATTTGTCCTTCAATGTGAGGATTTGGACAAGCCAGGATGAGTGCGAACGGTAGCAGAGGTTGAAGGTTTGAATCTGTCAAATTTTTGGACAGTTTTGGACGCATGCGAACAAAGGCGAGGATGACTTCCTCTGTCCAAAAATGCGTATCTACTTGGGAATTGAGGATTTTCGACGCACGCAGACGATGCAAGGACGTACTCCCTCGTCTAAAAACTCCCAGTTCTGTGAAAATATAGGTTTTAAATATTAAGCTTTCGTGTCGTGTAGTCCATTAAAACCCACTTAAACACAAGGGGGCGCCTCCCCCACGGCTAGACACCCTCCCCATCCCGTTTGTTGAGAAACCACCACTCCCCAAGTAAGGTGTTGTCTATTAATTGTCTAAGCTGAACCTTTCTCTGTATTTTCCTTCACCTCTCTGTGCGTGAAGGAAGCCCTGGTGTGCGTGAGTTTTGCATGAGCTGTGTGGAGTGAAGTGGGGACCCATTGGTGTGCTAAGCCATGCCTTAGGATTCAGCTCCTATCCTTAAGTTTCCCGATCCAGCTTGGACTTCCCCTATGTAACTCAATTCTTCTCTTTTAATTGTTAGTTTCGAGCATGTTAAGGATAGATTTTATGGATGAATTGTTGGACGTAGGACAGGTTAATTAATGTTCTGAATCAACCTGTTGGATGGTAGTTGTTATGAATTTCTGAAGGAATTTGTTAACCTGTCATTGATTCTATGAAGGAGAGTTCAATTTTGTGCTCTAATATTTGGGTTAATAATCTATAAGGTTTGATTTGTGACGCATGAATATATATTGGATTTAGCTTTGTTGTATGGATTAAGGATAATCATATTGAAGTTGCATGCTCTGCTAACTATAAGTGCATGGTGTTCCTTGCTGTAGTTGTTAGAAACTGATAAAGGGTTGAGGAAAATATTGGACGTATGCTTTCTATTTCCTTAGGATGTATAATCTGCTAATAGTTCAAGTGAGATAGGTTATGTTCCGTTTAGGTGTCAAACAAGTTCGTAGAGTTATTATACAAGTTAGAATACAAAAAGGAAATAAAATTTATAAGTTGTAAATGTTTTAATTATGAAGGTGTTGAAAAGAGAAGAAGGATAACAATTATGTACAATAAGCGTTAAAGCTTTGAGGTAAGAAATTGAGTAGAGTCATTGGCTAGTGGAGGCCCTACACCATTAGTAGTGTCTTTCCTTAAATTGCTTGTTTACATTTCTATTATGTTGTCATATTATGCCTATGTTGTTCGCATATTAGTACTTTAATCTCTAAGCATGTTAAGGATGTTAGCATACCATTTGTTTCCTTAGTTTCCTTTAAATTACTAAGCACATTTATATTGTTATTGCTTTCCTTTGAACTACTGAGCATGTCTACAATGTTGTTATTTCTGTTAACCTGCCAAGCATGTCTTTATTATAATTGTTCTCGTTAAAGTCCTTTAAATGGCCAAGCATGTCTACATTGTTGTCGCTTTCTTTAAATTACCAAGCATACCTATATTTCATTGTTTCCTTTAAATTGCCAGATATATAACTATCTTGTATTATTTCATTTAAATTGCTGAGCACGTCTATATTGTTATTGTTTCTTACTTTGCTACTGTTTCCTTGATGAATGGATTGAATGGCTTATAGTTGTCTTGTTAGAAATGGCATTGACATGCATAATTGCCACCTCTGGGGTGGTACTCATATTGATTTGAGTGAGGAAAAAAAATTAAAATATTATTAGGAGTTGGGGAATGGACGGGTAGTTCGAATCTAGCCAGGTAGACAGAAATATTATACCCTCTCACGGGTTACGATTCCCTCTCACGGATTACGAGAAGAAAAGAACTATACCTTTCCCTTGTTGGGACTGCAAAACTGTCTACCCTAGGTGGTTAGAAGCCAACCAAGACTATTATCTCTCTAAAAATTCCACCAATCTCCCTCTTGATGTACGAGTTAAATAAAAAACGTAAAGAAAAGAATGGTTGGGGCAGACCCATTTCGACATAATGAGTTAGAGGCACACAACATATTGCATATCTCATTTCTTATTGGGCCTTGAACTCACAGTTTGCTAATGGTGTAGGTTCATGCAAAAGAACAAATAAAGAAGCAATTGATGAAGGATTTGCATACGTGGGACTTGTGGCTGGCCAGGCAAAAGAAAGTAAAAGATAAAATTTTTTTGTAACTAACCCGTAATAAGTTGCTTAGTATTCTTTAGCTGAATTATTTATGCTTCCGCTATGTTTTAAGAAATGATTTTATAACTATATTTTTTCCTCCACTTATAACGGTTTTCATAATGAGTCTAAAGAGAGGATTTTTAATGGTCCAACTTTTTAGAAAAAAGAACTCTTATTATATTTTAAAAGGTTTTTATTGTTTATAAAAGAAAAGTTTTAAATTTCACGCATTTTAAAAGGTAATAAAAACCGGGTTGTTACAAAGTATGTGTGCAAGTTTGAAGCATTATCACGGTTTGCTTTGTATTTAGTAAGCGATAATGAGCACAAGATTCACCAATTAGTTCAAGAACTCAAATTAGAAATTTATCAAGGTGTGAAGATTTTGAGTACTCAATGGATACCTTATATGGACATTATAGCAAAAGTCCTCGAAGTTGAGGAAACAGAGTTTCAAGTCGTGAAATTTAGTGAGCGCAATAGAAATGTGGGGATGGAAATGCAATTTCAACAGTTGCTGCGAGAATAGCCAAACATAAGAGGATCAAAGAGAGCTTTCATTGGAAGTAAGTTAAAAGGAAATGAGAAGCATATTCAAGAAAATAATGGGGATTCACTGTAACGCCCTGTTTATTTAAAACTGTTTATCTTTATTTAAAATTTCATGGTTTAAAAATTTTGGTTTAATTTATTCAAACCAAGTGATTCAAGTAATTATTTCAAATTGAAATCACATTGGAGTTAATTAAGTGGAAACAGGAAAGGAAGTTTTAAAACATAGTTTAGGCTTTCCCACGAAAGTCCATGACTACAAAATGTTTTCCAGGTTCCAATTAAAATACTACTTATTCAAAATACTCCACATTGCTTTGGTGAGCCACAACCATCAGGTCAACTTAGCTGATAACCCAAGCGATCATCCTAAAATAGCTCCTCCTCGACTAGTACATCACAGCCATCATCACCTACATCACGGGGAAAACAATGAGCCTAACGCTCAGTAAGAATAAGGATGAAATGAAATGCTCATGCTATGCTTGCTTATGCTAATGCAATTCAAAAAGGAACCTATCCTTTCCGTTATCCCGAAAGAATGGATACATTCTATGGTCACGTAGCTATCCATCATCCTTACATGGGGATATATCCTATGGCCTCACTACCATGACCATCACCATTCTCTTTTGTTTGGAGACGTTGGGGATTTCAGTACAAGAAAATGATGAACCCTAGAGTCCATGTGGTTAAATGTCACTTTGATGAGGAGATACATCCTATGGTGTCCCCACTGATGGACAGTCACCAAATCTCCCGAACCCCAACACGCCTATTTATATATTTTTAAGTATGTCATGCATTATGTTAGCAATTTCATAAGCCCTAGGTATGATGCATGAATGCCACGTACAGATCACAAATATATAAAAACGGAATACAAGATGGAAACATATTCTCAAAGCCACAATATAACAGTGCATACTTAACTAAACAAAGGGCAGTTCATATCCTGACCATAAGAGAATAATCATAAGTTATAGGTTGTTTATCCTAGGTAGGTAGAATCATCTAAGTTAGAAGCACTAAATTTACACAACAGCCTATTAACATTTTTCCATTATGATTAACAAATATCAGCCAATAAGAAGGCACGTGACATTACCCAACTACACATGACAGGAGTTTCTGAATGAAGCAGTAACAATCTATTCAACTAAACAGGATAATTCTTCATTGTCCAAAGTCTCATTATAATGGTAAACCATAGTTTAATATTTCAAGAGAACTTCTCCTAGTTCAACCTCTTACGATTGTCAACAAGCACAAAATATTCCCAATAACATGACAGTAGTAGGTTTCTTTCATTCACAGCATACTAATCCATTCACAGCATACTAATGATTTAGAGGGAGAATCAAAGACAAAGTTAGGTCATCAAACAAAGTAGCCAACAACCCAAAAGACAGTCCTGCGATGTAGGGACTCCACTGACCAACATACATCCCAATTGTTACCTTAATTTGCTAATTGTTGAAGGATTCTATACTGGAAGAAATGTAACAACGAGTTTTCCAACTCCAATTTCGCCCTTCAGCTCACAACTCCTTCTCCAATGCACAACATATCGAACTCACTCTTCTTGTAACTCAGAACGCTGGCTCACCAGAGTTTCACACATGCATAGGAAAGATGAAAAATGCATAGAATGACTCAGTTGGACACCTAAATATGTGAGGCCTCACATGGAGGAGTGATGGTTGTTCGGCAACCGAGATGGGGAGGGGTGTCCAAGCATGGGAGAGCTGCATCCATTGCCGAGTGAGTGGGAATTTAATGCCTAAATGACAAAATGATCATATATTTAAAACAGATTTTTCACAGAATCGTATGATTTTGGTTGAGGGAAGGCATCCGCACCTCGACTGCATGTCAACCGAAAAGTCAACACAATCAGACAGATTCAAACTCTTCCCAACTGCATTCGTCTGCATGTCGATTGCATTCGTCCAAAAACTCACATTGTAGGTAGAGTACGATTTTGGACACGAAATGTCATCCCTACCTCGTCCCAAAATGCGAGGGACGACCTGAGACGCTTTTCGGAAGCAAAACCAAATATGCGCATCAACCGCTAGTCGTCCGAATGTGTAAATTAGGCAATTCATGATAATTTCCCACTTGAAACTTCCCAAAATATTTTCTTCCATCAGTTACACCACACCAAGTTCAAATTAAATAATCACAGAACATTTCTTCAATTTATAAAATATTCGTACATTAGATAAATTCTTTACAATGTACGTGAAAATTATCTGGCTATTACATTCATGAGTCAATCAATGCCTGAAGCGCAAGAAAAGTCATAAGGGTGAATTCATGGTTGGATCTGGGTGATACTTTTGATGCAACAAAGTTGGACATATTACAAAAATTTGTCACACATTATCTGATGAAAGGAAAGAGAATTTGGCAGAGGCTTTTTCTCTTGCAACAAATGGGGGTGAAGGTCAAATGACTTTGATGTAAATTTTATTTCATTAAATAATTATGCTTTGGGTACTCCGTGTTATGAATACTTAATTTTACGATTGCGAAGGTAATTACATTAGACAAATTTTGAGGATAAAATTTATATAACGGAGGAGGAATGTAATATCCTTAATTTTTGTAGAGCTAAGCATAAGGCTTAGGTAATAATTTTTGGGTACTAGGAGCTGAAATGGACGATTAAAGTATTGGTCAAGAGAAACATATTTAAAAGAAGTGAATTATGATACTCCGAATTATGTTCATATTATGCTTAGGAGGATGATTAAGAATTCATTAGAATTGACTTAGCTAATTCAATATATTGGTCAAGAGAAATGTATTTTGAAGAAGTAAATTGTGATACCTGGATTAGGTTCATAATTAGCTTAAAGGAAAGATTAAGATTATTGGGAAATTGTTTGATGATATGTAGAATTAGATAAAATGATATTAAAGCTGGAATAGTGATGTATAGTCAGTCAAATTGGACGTGATGGATGAAAGCTTTTGTTTAAGCTATTGGTAAGAGAAACTATATTTGGATATAATAAGGTTGTTAATAATTAAAAGTATATTGGGTTTAGTAAGGAAGATTTATGGATTATATCTTGATTATGGGGGGATGGATTGAGGTTGAATAGTTTGGAAAACTGATTTATGTTCTAAGGGTATAATATATATATTATAGATTTATGGGAGGTTGAAGGCATATAATATTATAGAATTGTAATATTCACGTGAATATTTCTAAATGGCGGTTAATTGATTGAAATGTGGTTGTCGATTGTCCACTGAAGGAATAGATCGATCGACATTGGAAGCAAGCAGTGTTCTAGATGATTGGCGGTCGATTGTCCAAAGAAATTGATCGACTAGCATCATCGACCGGTAATTCTCAGCATTGTAAAATATAGATTGGCAGTCGATCATCCAATGGGGAATCAATCAACCAACGATATGGAGAGTCACCTGTGTAACGACCCGGCTTTTCGTAAATCCTTTAAAATGCAAGAAATTTAAAACTTTGAAAATCTTTATGAAATCAGAGTGCAACACTAAACCAGACCGCTACTGCCCCTTTGATTTAACTCGTTGTGAAAATCCAACTAATAAAATTCTTTATTGTGGAAGCGTTATAAAATCTTTTATTTTAAAACATAGTGGAAACATAAATTAATTTTCTTGAAAACGTAGTGGAAGCGTAAATAAATTCATTTATACACAGTTAATTAAATTATTTCTTTATATTTTACAAACCCTCTTTACATTTGTTAGCCGGACCAGACGCAAGTCTCGTCCGTGCAAATCTTTCATCAGCTGCTCCTACATCTGTTCATCATTGTTCTCTCATTCTTGTACCTACATTGCAAGTAGTAACCTGTGAGCCTAAGGCTCAATAAGTGATAATACCTATCATGCTACTATATGCTCATGTTGTGCGCTTTAAAACATTATGCAATTTTTGTTCTCATCTTTTTCTTATCTTTTTATCTTTTACGTTTTAATCAGCTTTTTCATCTTTTACGTTTTGTTTATCGTTTTCGTCTTTTACGTTTTCTTCATCGTTCTCGTCTTTTACCTCAGATATAACAGCAGTGGCATAGTATAAATGTAACAACCTGATACTAACTTTTCCCATTAAGCAATGTAATTAAACTTTGGAGAATAAAATTTCACAATACAACTCGTTTCTTTACGCGTTAAGTGGTGGCTTGCAAATTTGCGGGAATTATTCGGATGAAAGTCAAGTTGAAAATGTGAAGGAGGTGGAATTTTGCTCTTTTCGGATGACTTCGAACGATTTCGGACGATAGGGGGTGCAGCGGACATTGTGCATTTGAATCTGTTTGAATTCTAGGTGAATTCAGACGACTTCGAACAATTTTGGACGAGGCGGACACAAGCAGACCTTGTGCGTTTGAATCTGTCAGAATTCTGGACGAATTCGGACGACATGGACAACATCTCGGACGTCATTTTTGCGTCCAAATTTTGAATTCGAATGGTACGGGTAGAATTCGAACACATCCTCTCGTCCAAATCCTCACTGTACTGCGACAAAACTGATTTAAAATCAGAAGGAGAACGACACCCAACCAATAGAAACGTGGCTTCTCGACACAAAATCGCACGGTTATAGCCGACCAACAGGGATTTTGATGCGTCCCAAGACCCTACCGTCGGAGCAGAGCCATGATGCTCCTTTTTATCTAACAAGTTTTTATTTTTACAGGGGAAATTAATGCATTAGACCTTATGGAGAAGCCAACACATGAAGATCAAGAAGCTCCCTGCCTTTTTCTCACTTGGAGCCCTGCAAACCCTAATCGGCTAGATTCGTTTTGTTCCGGCTTGGAGGAGTTTTCGGGAGTCAAGGCTCTCAAGGTTCTTTGAGAGGCATTTAATGTTATTCTATGTTAAATCTATCATTTTTGGATATTTGTTGCTGGTTATTTGGTTGGGAATTATTTTTGGTGAATTTTTATTTCAATTTATGCTTGTAGGTTTGGAGGTGCTCAGTTTGCATGTAAACCGAGCCCTCATGCCCTAGTTTTTATTTGTCAAGGGTATTTTTTTCTTTTGAAGATTTGTAAGGTCATTAGGGGGTATTTAGTTTCCCCCTACTGCATTGTTGAAGGAACTTTTGAAGATTTGACAAAACCTAATTCTCCCTTTGGTGTGAAGACCGCGGAGCTCTCCCCTCCTCTCGGCCGTTTCTCCCATTTGCTTCAACTCGATCTTCTTGCTACTTCTTGATCGAGTTGAGTGGCTGCTACCTCTTTCAAACCACTCTTATCTTGTTGTGGTCTATTGTGGAGTGGAGGTAGAAGAAGCTCCAACCCCCTTGGAGAGTGCCCATCCGTTCAGTAAGGCCAAGTATAGTCGCCCCCTCTCCCATTAGAGGTGTGCGGACTCTTTGGGTTTCTTTTCTATTTTTCTTGTTGCTATTTCGAAGGTGCTCTTGGTGTCCTTGGACTTCTTATTGTTCTCTGGATATTCGTGGTTTTTGGGGTCATTTATGGTTAAAGATTATTGATAAAAGAGTTGTGATTGGAAGAAGCAAAGCTAGCCGAGAAACTATTTCTGTGATAATTATGTTTCTGACTTGCGATTTGTGTCTATTTTTGGCACCTTTAAGTTCATTCTTTTGTGCTCATCTTAGGCAGAATTATTCATCAAATTTTCGTTGTTTTATCCTCCAAATTTGGTGCTTAAAGGTTGTATGCTCGCTGAGTTTTAGGCGTTTGAATTTGAGTCGCCAAATCTGCCCAGGGAAACCCTAATTCCGAGGGTTATCTTTAATTGGTTATAACTGTTGATTCTGATGGGATTTGAAGCTAAATTTTTTATATGTACATTCTATAAGTGTTGTTAAAAGATCCTCCAAGTTTTAGCCTTTAGTTCTTTACGGTTCTGAAGATATTCATATTTGAGGATTGGTGGGCAGAATATTGGTGCATACAATTTCCAATTTTTTCTTTGAAACTCTTGTGACTTGGTGCACATCATTTGGTATCATAGCCTAGTTCGTGCTTTTGTTGTTGTTATTATGCCTATTAGTGTTTAAATATGAATACAAGGAGTGGAGCTCCTTAACTTAGTAACAAAGAAGTAAGGGCTAACCCGAATATGCCACCCGAGAATGATCAAGAGCAACCCGAGAGTAGTCTTCATAGACGGCTTGATGATATGATGGAGTTGATTCGTAAACTTCAACAAAGAATAGAGAGTAATTATGAGCATGTGAGGGACTCTAGGACTCCCAAACCAAAGGAAAAATTCAACACATCCATTGAGTCAAGGGGCCGACATAAAAACTTGTATGATAAGGGTGAGGGAGAAACCAATATGGCAGAGCTTCGAAATTTGAGGAGAAGATCTCATGACAAGATTGATATGAAGCTTGTAAAATTACCTATCCCTCCATTTATAGGATTCAACAATGACATGGAATGTGTGGATTGGTTGGAAGAAGTTAAGAGCATATTTGAATGTCACGAATTCTCGGATAAAGGTAAAAGTGAGATTAGCCTCCTCGAAATTGGTGGGTCATGCAAAATCTTGGTGGAATAATTTAAATGCTCAGCGGCTAATTCATGGGAAAGATGAACTAATTTCTTGGAAGATGATGAAAAAGTTTATGAGAAAAAGATTTGATACAACTCGGCTAAGATCTAAAGACATCTATCGCTCCGAATGTCTTGAAATTGGAAACAATGCTTCAAAATGCCCAAAGCAAAAAGATATTATTATAAAGAAATGCTTGATTGATGAGAGAAGCCAAGTTGACTCCTTGGTAGCCACTAATGAAGAAAACAACTTGGAAGTAGAAACTATTTACGCTCTCGAAGGGCCACTATTCGTGACGGAGACTCAAGTGGCTGAAGAAGTTGTTAGAGAAGAAACTGAGCTAGTTGAAATTAATATCGGTTTCCAAGAGTTGCTTATTCCATGTACTTTTAACCAATCTTTGAGTGTTTCATCTTGTCTTGAAGAGAGTTATATTGATAAGGGACTACCAAAGTTAAAGGTGGATGAGGAAGAAGCTCCTTCTCAAGGGGTAAAACTCACGGTTTTAGAGGACACACTTTTAGAAGATAAACAGCCTTCCACTTTGCTTAACTGAAATGTTTTATGTAAAATGGAAGAATCAAGCATAGTAGAGCATAGAGATGAGTTCTTTGCAGCAACTTTTGAAGGAAAACATTATTTTAAGAAGTTAACTCTTGATCAAGAAGAATTTTTTTTCTTGACCATAGAAAGACCTCTCACTATTGAATGTCTAGAAGAGAAAATTCATGGCGAGATGACTTGTTATGATTTTGTTGGAACATGGACAAAGCATATTCATTGTTTACAAATGAAAGGAGATCTATCAACTATGCTTATATGTATATGGATGAATATTGGGGCTTAGGGGCATTACCACATTCGAGTCTTTATTTGCTAATCTATGATAGCGGAGAAACAAGCAAACTAGCCCAAACTAGGTGCTTGAGGTATGCACCACAAAACAATTTGGTTACTTGGTTCTTTAAGAGGGGTTGGATGGGAGATTCCTTTATTCTTGGTGCTGATTTTGAATTTTGGAATGAAGGTTTTGATATTGGAGTTGAGGAAATAAATTAGAAGATTGAAGATTATTTTGATTCAACATTGCTACCACTACTAGATCCGAATGTCGTCTTGTGCGATTTCTCCATTGTTCTTCCATCTTTGTCAAGACGATATGCAAGATCCTATATTAATGAAGTGCCTCATGGTGGGAACAAAAATTTTCCATTTGACCCAGGTGGACGATATGTTGGTGAACCTATGAAAGAGTTGATCCTAGGGAGCACGTGCATGAAATTATCCTCGGATTGTGAGAGGGTGAAACCACTGGTATGTTGCTGCAATCTTATATTATTTGTATTGCGAATTATGCTCTAGAAATTTGGCATTTTGTTCTTTATTGGATGGATGCAGCATGTATGAAATTTGAGCTTAATTGGATGCAAATTGATGATTGTGTGCCATTTTCGAGATAGTATCCAAAATTGTGATTTTGCTTCCACCATTTCGGGCTGTGAGTTCCTTTTAGTGTAACTTCTGTGTCAGTGCAAATTTAATTGTGATTTTTTGTAGAGAGTCTCTTCACTTATGAAGGTTTGTTTTGTCCAAATTTCGTGCAAAGAGGAGTTGAATTGCCCAAGATATGGCTATTACAAGTTCACCCTGAAAACTGCCATTCCGAGAAATCAATTTTGTTAATCCGAACAGGTGTCAATGTTTCTATCATAACTTTTTATTGCCTTGGAGTTTGACCTTGAAATTTTGAGGGTCTATTTTTAACTTGTATGGTGATGGCCTGTCCAAAAACCAAGATTAAATGCCACGAATTAGCCCATTTTTATTGTTGTCGAAATTGCACCAACTGCTGCCAATTCCTAATTTCTGCCTTGTGCAATTATGTGTTTCATTGGGGTTGATGGAAACAAAAACATTGTACAAAATGGAATTGGATTCATGCTCAAGCTCCCAAAGCTTCCAAACATGGTTGTAAGGGTACTTGAAGAGGTTAAAAAAAAAAGTGGGTTAAACCATGGATTTGAGGTCAAATCCTCAATCACCCCGGGAGGATGATGTGCCCCAAGACCCTACCGTCGGAGCCGAGCCATGATGCTCCTTTTTATCTAATAAGTTTTTATTTTTGTAGGGGAAATTAATGCATTAGACCTTATGGAGAAGCCAACACATGAAGATCAAGAAGCCAACACATTTAATGTTATTCTATGTTATATCTATCATTTTTGGATATTTGTTGCTGGTTATTTGGTTGGGAATTATTTTTGGTGAATTTTTATTTTAATTTATACTTGTAGGTTTGGAGGTGCTCGGTTTGCATGTAAACCGAGCCCTCATGCCTTAGTTTTATTTGTTAAGGGCATTTTTGTCTTTTAAGATTTGTAAGGTCATTAGGGGGTATTTAGTTTCCCCCTAATTCATTGTTGAAGGAACTTTTGAAGATTTGACAAAACCTAATTCTCCCTTTGGTGTGAAGACCGCGGAGCTCTCCCCTCCACTCGGCTGTTTCTCCTATTTGCCTCAACTCAATCTTCTTGCTGCTTCTTGATCGAGTTGAGTGGCTGCTACTTCTTTCAAACCACTCTTATCTTGTTGTGGTCTATTGGGGAGTGGAGGTAGAAGAAGCTCCAACCCCCTTGGAGAGTGCCTATCTGTTCGGTAAGGCCAAGTATAGTCGCCCCCTCTCCCATTGGAGGTGTGCGGACTCCATGGGTTTCTTTTCTGTTTTTCTTGCTGCTATTTTGAAGGTGTTCTTGGTGTCCTTGGCCTTCTTATTGTTCTCTGGATATTCGTGGTTTTTGGGGTCATTTATGGTTAAAGATTATTGATAAAAGAGTTGTGATTGGAAGAAGCAAAGCTAGCCGAGAAACTGTTTCTGTGATAATTCTGTTTCTGACTTGCGATTTGTGTCTGTTTTTGGCACCTTTAAGTTCGTTCTTTCGCGCTCATCTTTGGTAGAATTATTCACCAAATTTTCGTTGTTTTATCCTCCAAATTTGGTGCTTAAAGGCTGTATGCTGGTTGAGTTCTAGGCGTTTCAATTTGAGTCGCCAGATCTGTCCAGGGAAACCCTAATTCCGAGGGTTATCTTTAATTGGTTATAACTATTGATTCTGATGGGATTTGAAGCTAAATTTTTTATATGTGCATTCTATAAGTGTTGTTAAAAGATCCTCCAAGTTTCAGCCTTTAGTTCTTTATGGTTCTGAAGTTATTCGTATTTGAATATTGGTGGGCAGAATATTGGTGCATACAATTTCTGATTGTTTCTTTGAAACTCTTGTGACTTGGTGCACATCAGATTTGTCCCCTACTCCTCCTGCCTCCCATACGATTTGCCCCCAGGTGAGAGTGAGAGCCTCTACTTATCTCCCACTTCTTGCTCTTCTTCCGTCCTGCGTTCGATGTTCTTCCCGGAGAGTGATTCTTGCTAGGAGTGTGGAAGTCCAGAGCTTTAACTAAACGTGTGAAGGCTTCATCAATAGGGTAAGGAATGGGTAGTCTTGGCCAGGTGGAGGCCCTACACCAAAGTAAACGAGTGTGTGGGTATTGATTTTTGTTGGTTTTATGTTCTGCTCTGCCATATCTATTTTGCTTCCTCTAGTTAGTGTTATGCTTCTAGTTCTTTTTCTGTAATTACATTTCATGCTTGTCTAATAATGAAAAGAGATGATGATACCAAGGAAAGTTTTGAAGCATGGGTGGACGATTGTTAAGTAGAAATAAGTTAGAACAGTTAATATATTGTTCTGTGCAGTGAATATTTTATCCTATGTCGCTCTAACATGTATGTCTCAGTCCTATTTTGTTGTGATGTTCTTATCTGTGCTGTGGTTACATTTCCCTAATGTCTCCCTTACCATTTGCTGTGATCTACTTCCAGAAGATGAATTTTGTAGCATATTGCTCTGAAATTTGTTCTATTTTAAAGCATGATTTCTATTAGGTTACACTGGATTTATTCCCCATGTTACACATGTTAGCTATATTATTTTCGTTGTTGGCATGTCCCCTGATATACTTGTTGCTACTTTCAATAATAAGCACGTTAGATCCATTGTGTTGCTGCTATTTCACTAAATGCGGTATTCATTGTTCTGTCATCTCATTATCTTGCATTGTTCACTATTATCAAACACGTTCTGTTGAAAATATTGGTTGTTGTCCTCTTAGTCGTTGATGAGCATGTTTAGCTACCTTGTTTAACTTTGTTGCCGTAGTTTTAATTGAAAGAACCGTGTCTTCGCCATTTTCGTTCGTTATTAGTTACTGTTGACTGTGGCTGCTAAATAGCTTGTTTTGCGGTCGTCCCAATATTGTTCACTGCTTCATGCAATCGTTAGAAAGGCTTATTAATGTACATTTTCCGGTGTTGTTCATTGATTTAAGGCATGTTCAGTTATTCATGTTACACTACTACTTCGTTTATTTCCTAAAAGCATGTTCTTGCTATTTTGTTCCGGCATTTTTCCGCTATTGACAGCACTGATTTTTTAGGCATATTATTATCACCGTCCTGTTTTGTTATTCCTTGTTGTATTGTCTTTAATTTAGAAGCAAGATTTGCTGTTCGTTTTGATTCACTATTTTTGCCGTAATAGTCGAATAAAAGCATGTCTAGATGTTGTAATTTCTGTTGTAATTAGTTGTTCAAACTGCACGTTTCACCATTTGCCTTGAGATTTTCTTGCCGTTTATTCCCTTTTTAAGAAGCAGGATTCGTTGTTGTATTTCGTTGTTATTTCTAATAATCGTGCACTACTCAATTTCATGTAATAGCATAATTTGTTTAATAGCATGATTTCATTTAATAGCATAATTTCGTTAATAGCATGATTTTGTTTAATAGCTTCTAGACTGTTAGTCATTTTATTTGAGATCAATGATAAAGCATGCTTTAGATTTCCATCATTCCTTAAGCATAGTTAAGTTTTTTGCGTTGGATAATTATGCTTAGTTAACTTTAATTGAACCATTTGGCATGTTAACATAACATCTTACGTGAATGCCTCTTGTTTTCCTTATGTGTCATGTCATACTACTTTATTGTAGACTCCTTAAGGTATTGTTGTTGATATCCATATATGTTCTAGTCTAGGTAGAAGTGTCCTCATACAGTCATGGAATAGAAACAAAGTAGGGAGTACCTCCTTGGGGTGATACTCACATGCATCGTAAGGAAGGTAAAATGATAAGAAAAGACGAAAGAAAAGAATAAGGGAGTTGGGAGGCGGATAGGTAGCGGCCCTAGTCTGGCAACTAGGCAATGCCCCTACCTCAACGGGAATGGGACCTAGATGCCCATAGGAGGTTAGGTCAGACCAACTACATCATCCCATACGGGTCTCTCAATCTCCAGCTCGAAGTAAATAGACATTTAAACATGTACTGAAACACTTGCTATGCGTGGCCCCCATTCCAAAAGAAACTGAAGAGAGACATGCACTTGTTTTAACCCACTTCTTTACTGAGCGTAAGCTCACGTCCTTACATGTGGTGTAAGTAATGAGGTGATTGTGCTAGGAGCAGTGGAGGAGGCCATTCTCATGGAGCCTGCGGCGTATCCGGAGGAGACGCAAGCTGAGTAGTAGTACGACATCACGAGAAAGAAGAAGCAGTTGTTTTGTAAGGGTCCTAACGTAAAACATGTTTGTGAACGTTAATTTTCCCTTTTTAACCCTCATTTGGGTACTTATTAGGAATATTATGTAGGATTCACTTTGGAAACTCACACTTTGGATTTTAAATTTGTATTCAAGTAATGTTTCAATTTCGTTTCCGCTAAATTTATTATTCATGGTTTCTCCCCGATTTAATTGGCTATCTTAGTAAGTTGGTAACAATTGCATTTGTTTTGCACTCTAATTTTTAAGAACGGATCTTCAAAGAAACATTTAACATCGAAATTTGTTTTTAGTAAAGTTTAGCATATTTTTAAAACGGTTAGAAATATGGGTTGTTACATTGAAAGCCTGCTAATCTTTGGCCGTTATGTCCCGGCATAGTCCAAGGACCTTGCAATAGATACGAGCATTGAGCTTGTTAGCGACGATGGCATAGTCCAAAAGCTCGCTAGCGGCCATGCCACAAAGGCTTAAACGGCCTCGTGTCATATCGTTGCCTTTTTCTCTTCTTCATTTTACTTATTACTCATTTAGTATTTGTTTCTCGTTTATTATTTGTTTCGCTTTTCATGGTAAACTGGATAGTCCTATAACCCAAATAATGGTAGTTCGCTTAGGGTGATCAGCCCTTGAGAACACTGTATACTTAGCATTATGTTAGCATCCCTTAAACCATTCTCAAAAATCGTGAACAAAAATACATTTTCGTATGCGCTTTTAAAAATCGTGATGCATGATGCTCGTAAATACGTACATTTTCTGACAGTAACATGAAAGCATAAATAAACATTTAAACATGTACTTTAGAAATATTATAGAAGCATGTTGCGAAAATGCTAAACAACAAAGCATGCTTTATTAAAAACTGTAGACATGCTTGGAAAGCGATACACAACGAAGCGTGCTAATTATAAAGGAATAAACAACGAAACATGCGATTAATAATTGTAAACATCGAAACATGTTATTAAAAGCTATAAATATGCTAGGAAAACTGTAAGCAACGAAATATGCATCTTCTAAACTTGCGATGTAGGGTCTGAAGACCAAGACACATGCATATCACTTACCTCGATTCTTCGTTCAATGCTTCATGCTAACTTTTCTTCTTCTTAGTACCTTCACAATTTAGAAATATCTAGTCATTACTAAAATAATTTAATCTGCTCATTAACTTACTAATTAATCTCCTAGACTTAGCTTAATAATTAATCCCAATGATCATGCATAACCAATTAACACCCAAGCAATTCACACTTCCAATATGCAACCTTCATCAAAAGTTTAACAAGCCTTTATTAACATCTCCGTTAACTACAACAATAGCATATCCAACTTAACACAATTCCTCATTTTATCTCAACATCATTCTCCAACAATACAACACTCTAACCTCCAACAACAAATTAACCAATTCCAACCATACCTCAAGTGTAACAGATTATCACATCCCAGAATTACATGCTTCACAAGGAAATAAAGACAGTAGCTGAACAATTATTGACACAGCATTAACTTCCAAAATGGACATCCAACATATCGTTTATTCAATCCACAAAATCATCCGATAGAGTCAGTAATTAACACAAATTACCAACTTAACATAACATACACTTATTATATATAAATTATTACTTCACAGATCACCAAAGAATAATCATCCAACAACATAACACTTCAAAGTTAACAAACCAACATCATTCAAAAACCCAACATCTTCTCACCATGACTATCGATAGAAACCAACCCACAATCAAAAACCAAATAAAACATTCCAACAGATTCTACCTCGGCAAAAACCCATCATGAACAAAACCAATTTCAATAGAATATTTATCCAGTCCACAAGACCTTACTTATCCACTGAACATCAATCAGATTTCATCAACATAGACTAAATCAAAGAACAGACAAGTCCCCCTCAACAATCACAGCCCTCGGCTCCCACGGCTGATAAGCACCCACGGCTGATGAATACCCAAGAGCACTTTCACTCCTCACACACTCGTTCTTGGATTACAGAGAAGGTTCCCCCTTCTATGACTCTTAATCCCTCTATCCCTGCATTCTTCCGAGCCACGCCATTCCCCATACACTCCATCTATGCCCTACTCTATCTCCCTCCATTCCTCTACATGTCCTCGATGTCAGTTTCCAGCGCAATGACCAGCCACTGGTGAGCTGGTTTGAACCCAACAGAAAGCTAGACCAAGTCCTTCAGTCAGTCCAGCCCGAACTGCCAAATCCAGCTGTCGCTCCCTCGCGAAATTGCCAGCACCAAGCCCCTACCATTGCCAACCATCAACGCCGGCTAACAGAACGCAAAAGGGGAGAGCAGAAAACCATCGACTTACCACAACTACGCCTTGCCCGAAGTCAGAAATCGTCACTGGCAGAACTTCGATCCTGAGCCCTAGACTCCCGCGCCTCGTCTCTTTGCTTCGCCAACAACCGCCTGCCCAGACGTCATCACCCGAGCCTTCGCTATTGCCATTCCTTTTGTTGCTAGTCCTATCGTCTCTAGGCTCGCTCTTCGTCCTTCATCGCCTCTCTGTCTCTCCCCTGGTTTCTTTCTCCCTCTCGCTGAAGGAAATAGCCGAAGGCCAAATTTCATTTCTCCCTTTAAATTTCCAGATCGGACCAGCAAGGACTGAACCTAAAAGCCATACCCGAACCAATTTTCCTTTTCCTTCAACTCTATTTATTTCCTTTTATTTCTAATTCCCCAATTAATCTCTACTTAACCTCCAATTAACTATTTACAAAATCCTCAATTCAAAAAAATCCAATGAATCTCATTTTTTTCTTCTTCATTTGACTAAAAGCCAAACCACATCATTGTTCTCGCACCGAGTCGAACTAAATCGATTCAGTCCATAATCTGCATTTTAATTTCCTTCAATCCAATCTTTCACTTAATATCCAATTACATATTCTTTCCAATTTAATCCTTAATTATTATCCAATAAATTTTCATAATTTATAAAATCATGAATACGTCCTTGGTAATACCCTGATAATTATCCAATTATCCTTATTAAATTTTGATATAAAAAGTCGGGGTATTACAACCTGAGTATGGAAACTATTGCTTGGAAACTCATGGATCGATGGATGAACGAAGCGTCCCTTCCCTTGGCCTTCCACCTTCATTAGACGCTGAAGGGTTTCAGTGGTAGCCTATAAATAAAGGAGAAGGAGAACAAGAATATGACAGTGAGGAAAAACTGTGTTAAAACTCTGGAGAAATTTTGAGAGAATGGTAGTGAAGGTTTTTATAGAAACTGTCTGAGGGAGAAACAAAAGTGTGTTGCTTGCTATTGTCTTTTGTTTTTCTGGAGATGTTGTGCTGCTATGGTGAAGAAGTCTAGAGAAAATGAGAAGGTGGCAAAGAGAGAGGAAGAGAATAGTGAAGGGAAACTTAGAGGATGTGGAGTTATTGAGAAGTTATGGAAGAAACATTCCGTGAGATTCTGTGGTTTTGAAGAGAGAGAGAATATAGAAAGAAAATCATGAGAGTGAAGTTTAGAGAGAGAAGTGACTGGGAATTGTGAAGGGGACCGAGAGTATTTCTTTAAGAAATTGAGAGAAGGATAGAGGAAAGGTTTGAATGAGTCGGGAGTGAGAAGTCCAAAAGTGAGAATGGGTTTCTAGAAGAAAGAAAAATTGTAAGGGAAAGAGTTCTTCATGTTTCGGCTGTGTTAAAGAAGAGGAGCTCAATAGGAAATCATGAAAAAATTTGGAGGTAAGAGTTATTCTTTTCTTACCGAATATTATTGGATTGGTATATTCTGGAAATTGGTTACATTGCTAGGTTAGTGTACATATATGTTGTTCTTTTATGAATGTTGGAAAATGGTTAAGTTGAATTGATAGATATGATTGGAAAACTATACCTTGTTTGTTTAGTGGTTTAGAATTTGCATATTAGAATGATATCCGTGAAGTTGGTTATTAGTTGAATTATATTATGTTTCTTTTGTGGCAATTTGGTAAACCCATTATTAAGTCAGTATGATGATCATGTATAAAATAGACTTTAAGGAAAGGAATCCGTTATGCTATGAGAACTTATTAGCTGTAGTTAATATTCTGGATGACTTGAATTGTTGGGTAAGGTGGTTGTGGAAATTGTTATGACCTTGGTTGCATAAAATGTAACAGTTTGTACCGATAGGACTAATATTGTTATGGTTGGGTTTTATATTGCTGAACTGTGAAGAGTAAAATGATGCTATGTGAAGTAATGGTTAGGAATCATATCCTTGAAGTGTTGGATTTGTAACTTGCGGATAGAGGATAGTTTTTAGAGAATTATTATTGATAAGTAAATATTTATATGATTGTGAATAGGTTTTGGTGAAGGATAACTTTAAGTGCTAACTCTCAAAGCTGAGGATTCTAAGTAAGTGGTACTGCATGTGTTTTATCTGAAAGAACCTACATCACGGGAATTAGGGTTGTTTGATGCTTGCATTTACTAGATGTATTGGTTATGCTATTATTTGGGAGATATATTGTTGAATGATTGCTTGTGTGAATTATATGTTTATTAGATTTAAGTTCAGTTCCTTAGTTAAGAATAGATCATGTTTTAAGGATACGGTAGATAGACATGTTAGATAGAATTGTATGCTTGCATTCATGCATCATTGTTTTCTAAAATGAAAATGAATTTTTCATGTATATATGTTATATAAAGATGGTAATAAAAAAGATACTTAAAGAAAATGAGTGGGGGCCTGAGTTGGGTTAAAGTTCACCGCTCTTTCCTGAGTAATTGAAAAGAAAGGAAATGGTTTAAGTTCATCGTGATGGAACAAATTCAACATCATGATACAAGTTCACCGTTGCGTATAAATTCACCGATCTGGTTTAAGTTCACCAGTAAGGTATAAGTTCACCACCAGGATACACATTCATTGAGTATAAAGTTTATTGTGAATTAAGTTCATCACTATTTTATAAATAAGTAAGTTCATTGTTGTAGTATAAAGTTCATCACTATTTTATAAAAAGTAATGGAATAATGATGATTGAAAACTGTATGTGTTTTAAAGAGCATGATCACTTTTATTTTTATATCGCTTACTGAGCTTTAGGCTTATAGTTAAGTCCTATGATGTAGGTATGCATTGTATCGAGGGTAGAAGCAGATGATGAAGTATTTATACATTGAGGGATTGGTGGTTGGTTAGGCTAAAAGATTAAAGAGGAAACGTATGATTGGTAATAATGCTTTTAAAGAAAGTGAACCTTATTTATATTATTCTGTTTTATTAAGAATGTTTTTCAATTGTGTTCTAAGTCCTTTGGCTTTGTAAATACAATTCTTCTGTTGTTGTAAATGTTTTAAAGTTATAAAGTTTTACATTATGACATATTTTAAATGGTTTAACGAAAAAAGTTTTTTTATGCACTTTTTATTTATGCTAGTTTTCAAATGAAAAGTCTTCCGCTATAATTTTAAAAGAAAAAGTCTTCAAAATCATAAGGTTTAAATTGCAAAAAAACCAGGATGTTACACAAACTATCCCCAAACATCCTCAACATTTCTCTTCCTATTCTTTTTGTTTCCTAGCAAATGGCTGAAACCCATGTATCTCACACATCCCCTTTTAACATTTGATTACACTAAAACACAACAATCCTAGCAAAGTTTCCAAATATACCCTCAACATTTTCTCTTCTATTTTAACCCTTCTTTTAATTTAATTATTATAAACTTATAATATTACTCTATAATATCGCTTATCTTTCTCCTATAATTGATGTCCCATAATTTCTGATTTAATTTCCATAAACATAAAATAATATACCCTACTAATAGATCAATTTGATAATTATTAAATACTCTGAATGACATCTTTAATTATTTTAAATTCATCCAAAGGAATTTTGGTCATTACAATACTGCATATTCTTAAACAAAACTTCTTCCTTGATAAATAATGTCTTTACACTTTTGGAAAAATTGTGGTCACTACAAAGAAATGTATATGTGGCGGACAAGGAAAGACAGATAATGCAAACGATTTTGTATTCATGGGAGTGTTAGTGTTTGTATGAGTGAGATGTGCCTGAAGGAAATGTATATGTGACGAACAAGGATGGGTAGACAATGAGGAAGAATTAGTATCCATAGAAACCTTAGGGTCCATAGAAGTGTTAGTATCTATGGGAGTGAGATGCTCGCGAATGAAATGTATGCGTGGTGGGAAGTTATTGTCGTTAATGTGAAAAAGTTTAAATCCGCGAAAACATCCTTGTTCGTGGATGTGAGCTGTTTGCAAAAGTGAACACATCTGCCATGGATAAGTGGAAGGGTAAAGCGTTGTCTTTGAATTGAAGTATCCATTAGCAATGAGTATCCACAGAAAGGAACACATCCACGACAAATAAGTAGAAGGTTAAACATCATCATTGAATTATAGTATCTGTTAGGGATGATTATTTGCAAAAAGGAACACATCAGCAGCATATAAGTTGAAGGGTAAAATGTCATCGTTGAATGGAAGTATCCGCTAGAGATGAGTATTTGTGGAAAGGAACACTTTTGTGACAGATAAGTAGAAGGGTAAAACGTTGTCAATGAATGGAAGTATTCGTTAGGGAGGAGTATCTGGGGAAAGAAACACATATGCGGCAGATAAGTAAAATGATTAGAACATCATCATTGAATTGAAGTATCCACAAAAGGATGTGTATGTAGCAGACAACGATTGGCAGAGAGTATAAAAAAGGATTTGTGGATGGGGTATCTATAGAAACTTTGGTGTCTGCAAAAGTGATGGTATTTGCACTAGAAAGATATCTGTGAAAGAATGTGTGCATGGTAGATGGAAATTGGTGAATTGTTAAAGAAGGATTTGCGAAACAAGGTGTCTACGGAAACATTGGTATCCGCAGAAATATTGGTGTTCGCAGGAGAGATATCCATGAAAGGATATGTGTACATGGTGGATAGTGATTAGCAGATAATTTACGAGAGATCTGCGGGATGAGATATCTGCAGAAATGTTGGTGTTCACGAAATCGTTGGTGTCCAGGAAAATGTTGGAGTCTACAAAATAAAAATGTAAACATGGTAGATTGTTATCGGAGTAAAAAGGCGAGTGGATGTCCTCAATGGAAGCAGGCACATCCACAACAGCTATACGGGACAGATTTAAAACGCGTTTGTTCATAGAATCCACAAGCTATTATTTGATTATCATATTGATAAGGAAAAAATAATACCAAGATGCGTTATCTTTGAGATTTTCTTCCATGGGATTTACAAATTTATAAATATGAAAGATTGGGACGAAACTTTAATCACCCTTGAGCTACAAAGTTGGTAGATTTTTCCTCAAGCTCTCTGAAGGTATGTTTTCTTCTATTAGGATTTTGTAAAATTTGATGGATGATGGTGTTGAATGATGAAATCATGGGGCTATACAGAGTGTAGTTGATAAAGCTTCACCCTTTTATTGTTAACCCGATTCTTTTTAATTTAAAGGGAAACAAACATGTTGGAACAAAAGTTGGATATTACATACTTCACTAAAAACTCTAGGTAAGTGATGTTTGCATGTGTTTTGGCTTTTTGCCTACATCACAAAGTTCTAGGGTAAGGTAGTGTTATGATGATGTTCTGTTGTGATACCTATGGGCTATTGATTGAGGTTATGTTTATTGTTTGTTGTTTACTGTTATGTTTGAACTATTGATCGAGAATATGTTTATTGTTTGTAGTTTACTTTTTATGTTGAGATGTGCATAAGGGATATGTTTACTACTTGTTGTCTATTGTTTATATTTGAGACGTTGTTTCAATGATATGTTTACTATTATGTTTGTGCATGTAAAACTGTAATTATGTGTCATGTGTATGTTTCATGCACCATGAAAAATATTTTCATTAAGAAAAACTGAAAGAATGAAAGACTGAAAGAGAGACTAAATAAATGTAAATAGTTCTTGTGAGTGGGCTTCGAGTTGGCTTTCCCACATGAAATGGATCTAATGGTGTCACTCACTCCCCTAGAATCAATTACCCACAACAATTGGACTGTTAAGTGGAAGAAAAAGAAAAGAATGATGACTGAAAAAAGATATTGTTTTTACATGTAGCATCTCATATTCATGTCATTTTATGCATCTCTTATTGAGCAATAGGCTCCTACGTGAACTTTGTGATGTAGGTGAGGATGAATTTACTAAGGAACCTGAGGATGTCAACGAATGATGGTTGTAGTTAGTGAAGAATTCTCATGGGTGAAGCTAGGACATTGTTGGAGTGGAATGGACCCGTGGGTGAAGATTTGAGGAAAAATGAATTGGAAAAAATAAAGACTTCTCATTTTTAATTATGCTTTTAAATATTTGAATTTAAGTTAGAATATTTTACGAATATTTATGTTTATTTTACATTGGGATTTATTGCTTTTGAATTTGAAATAAGATTTATTTTAAAACTTTCGCTATATGGTTTCAAAGGCACAACTTTTAAATGGCAATAGCTAGAAAAATGATTTACGCTATGGAGCGTTATAGATAGAGCTAGAGTTAAGGTGTAAAAAATGACATGATTACATCTTTCGATTTTGATTCTAGGTAGATTAAGGTGTCTAGAAAGACCCATTTTCATGCTGACTCATCAACATCGGTTGATCTCCCCCTGTCGAAGTACTGCCACGATCTACTGCAGTTTACACTCTCTTTAGGAATATGTTTCATTCACGTTATTCATTATTTCATCTTTAATAAATTTCAAGTTGATTTGACCATAATCAACCACACTTTCAAAACCCATTTTTCATACCCATTTTTATTTTGCAGGTTGATCTCCATTTTGATTTGCGGTTGATCTCCATCAATCACAAATTTCGACCAATCAACAACAAATCTCATACCCATTTTTAATCATCCGCCATCCAAAATCCTTTTCCAAATTATATATATTAATCAATATACATATATATATTTGTATATATATAGCACTTCTTCCCCAATATATATATAAATACATACATACATACATACATATATATAAATCACTTGTCCAAACTATTCAGACTTAGATGTCCAAATATGTTTCACTTGACTAATGTCTTAAACTACCCAAGTTAATTCCAATAAATTTTATATCTTTAACCTTATTATTAACTAGCTCTAATTGCTTACAATATCCAAATACGTCTAAATATATTTCTTCTTATTACTTCCACTGACGATCAATCCAATTGATATCACCAAATATAACTTTAAGTATCTCTAATTGATTTCAATCTTTCTCATAATCTAACTATGAACATAACGGGATATTATAATTCACTTATTCCAAATTCATTTCTCTAGACCAATATATTTACTTGTCCAGCTTAGTTCCTAATATTCTAAAATTATCACTTAAGCTATACTTTCAACTCAACGAAGATTTTGGATATTACAAGTTCAGCTTTATAAGAAGAGCACTATGATTATATTTTACAAAGGTTTTAACGAAGATTTAATCATTTTATCAAAGTTTTAAACTTCACGTATTTTTAAAAAGAAATAAATAGTTGGGTCGTTACATCACTTTTAGATGAAACTTCTCCCAATGGATCATCACCTGCTTCACATGCAAGATAGGAGGAAATAAAAAGGCTAGTGAGTCCCTTTGATCACGGCCTTGTGTTTGGTCCTTGTGGTGCATCAAGAATGTTGTAACTTCATGAACTGGAAGAGTTTAGAATGTGGACGTATAAAAATGCAAAGGTGTATATAAGGAAAAAGTAAAAAGAAAAAAAATTGCATAACAGGATTTTACATCAATATTTCGAAGCTTGGCAACAAGTTTTGTTATTTAATTCCACATTAATACTCTTTCCAGCCAAGCTTAAGTCTAGGTGGTCATGACCAATTCAATTGGTAAAAGCCTACCCTGATGGAGCATTTGAAATACTTGATCTTCACTCATAAAAGACTTTCAAGGTCAATGAACAGAGGTTGAAGATATATCATGGAGGCACATTCAACAAGGAGAAAACTTCCATCTCCTTGGAAGAGCCGAGCTAAGCATAAAACAATGGAGCAGTCAGGTTGAAGACTCAAAATCAACCAGTACTGGGAGGCAACCCTTGTTTATTTTTCTGCATTTTTCGTTCCATACGTAGTTTAGTTTATTTTCATTCGTAATTTTACTTGTTTCGTGTCAGGAAATACCTTCAGAGCAAACGTTTGGGGGTGTGGTGCAAAGAGGGGGCAAAACATGCAAGAAAAAATCTCTATATAGGTGACAGAGTGGCAATGTTATAGCAAGGCCAGTCAACATTACGTTATGCATATGCATGTGGCTTACGTGGAAAATTTAAATCATCATGTTCATAAGAAAAAGCTTGCGCCCAGGGACTGAAACATGTGGCCTAAATTCTTTTACTGAAAATCACCACATCACCCAGTAATTTGTCAATTGCCCATAAAATTTACCCCCCATCCCAACATTTTACTCCAAAATTGTACAAACCACAAAAAATTCAAATCTTACCGTTTCATCTTCATTATTGATTGCTATAACGAGTAGCCCAAAACGACGGGAGTTTTCTGGCTCTTCTATTATGAAAATTTTTGTGATAGTTGTGAATGATGCATGTTTGCAGTGAGGGCACTTCATAGTTTGAGTTTGGGGGTGCAAAGAAGTTAGCACTCATTTTAAGGTTGTTTCACGTCTTATTTTTTATGCTTTCTTTTTGTTTTGTTTTTTATGATTTGCATGTTTTTCAATTAAAAGTCAGTATTATATCCTCTCTGTTTAAAGCTATATCAGAAAGAGTTGTTAATATTTGGTTTATATTCTATCTCTGCCATAACATGTAGATATCATTTGAGAACTCTCTGAAAATCTTTTAAGGGAATAAATTAATGTGAATTGAAAATTGGAAGTATGCACCTTAATTTTGTTTTCACACAAATTTCCTACCAATGTACGAAAAATTATGATTCATTTGCTTTGGAATACTTGGAAAGTTTAAGAGTTATGTCTTAAGATTTTTAGTTGTTGATAATCTATTGCAAGTAGATTAGATATTATAGGAATTTGGAGATGAGGATTAGAAAAGTTGAAAGTAAAAAAATGCAAGTTTGGGGATTTATATAAAAATAAATGTAGAAAAACTTTGTGATTTTTTACATCCACTTTCAACTTGAGTGAACATTTTGGATATTCAATGGATAGAAATTGCACTTGGAATAAAGAGAAAAAGGAAAGAACTTTTTCATATAGTTAAATACAATAGATTATACTGTCATTTTAAACTAGACTTTGGTGTAAAATATGAGTGTGTTACAACATTCTTTACTGTGACTTTATAGAATAACTAGAGATGTTTATTACATGTGTTGACACTTGATGTACCATGGAGGAGGGGAAAATGGGAAACCACTTGATGTAAACTGTTATTTATAGAAAGAATTTGTTCCAAAATTGGCAGAAGTATAACTCACTCAAAACTCATCCAAATGACGTGAAAATTGAACCAGACTAAATCCAATAGATTAGAGAAAACCCTCCAAAAATCCCACAAAAATACCCACAGGAGATGAAGATATGCGAACACAATTGAAACTATCCGAAAGGGCACCAAAATGACAGTTTTGGTCCCGAAATGGAAACAACCACAAGTCACTCAACATTCATCCAAAATTAGCAAAATTCAAACTACGTACCTCTTCAGAAGGGAACAAGAGACCCTCCAAAATTTAGGACTAAAAATGCTCTGCAACGAAAGTTATACATAGAACGCCACAAGCTAGTTCGAAATGGTGCTAAAATCATACCTTCCACAACACTGAAGACCCTCCAACTTGGTTTGTAGCAAGCCTTCTAAACCTTCTCTGGGAATGTCCACCTCTGAAATGAAGTGGAGGAATACTTAGTGTAAGAGAATCACCACAAGGCAAGCAAGAAACACCGGTGATTCAATAGATTGACACAAAATCCACTTGGATAACACTACTAAGGGAGATGACCAATTTGGAGGGAGCTCTATCCTTTCAAAAGGATTTCTTTTCTAATTCAAAACCTAACTAGGGCAGCCCTTAGAGAGAGCTTAAATACTCTCTCAAAATTAGGGTTAATGTTCTAAAAGAAGATTACCAAAAAAACCCTCACAAAACACTTACACTAGGCTAGAACATGCTCTAGCCGAGTTACTGTAATACCCTGACTTTTTATATCGGAGTTTAAAAATGATAAATTGGAAAAGGAGTTGGGAGTGTTCGAATTAGTCGAATAATTATCGGGGTATTACCGTGGAAGGAATTGTTAGATTGTAATTTATGGGAGTTATTGGATGATAATTATGTCATGTTACGTGACGTACGCATTAAATTATTCTTGAAAATTATGGGGTTAATATTGGAAAAATAATCTAAGTGTGAAACTTAAGAGAAAATGTGTACAGTGTTTTTTGGACGAATGGCGGACGAAGCAGACGAAGAGGGCTCACGTCCGTTTTGAATCTGTACAAATCTGGGACATTTCGGATGACTTGCAGACAAAGCGGATGAAGAGATTCGTGTCCGCAATGAATCTGTACAAATCTGGGACAATTCGGATAACTTGTGGACGAAGCGGATGAAGAAATTCGCGTCCGCAATGAATCTGTACAAATTCTATGCATTTTTGGACACCTCTGTCTTGTCCGAAATCTGGCGCGGATGATGAGGACGTTGTCAAAACGAATCTGTATTCAATTTTGTGTGTTTTCAGACACATGGAACTCGTCCGAAATTTGGCGCAGACGACTAATAAAGTCCGAAAAGTCAGAAAAATCTGTGAAACGCATTTTTAAAATCATCTCTCTCTTCTGATTTCTTATAGAAATCCATAAAATCTCTCTCTAGGCCTCCCTGCAGACATCCAAGCCTCTCCCATCAATAAGGAAGTCTTTTCACATGGAGTTGTCTCAATGGACCACCCTTTGTTGGTTTGCACAATTGTCAGCCTGCAGCTTCAGCTTATCTCTTCCCTGCCAGCTTCTCCTTTAGTCTACGTCTATAAGGGGTAAGTTGCCTTAGGTACTTCAGTATTTTGGCAACTATGAACGTGTGAGACTATGCTTTTGCTGTGAAGAAATTGCGGAATTGAGTGAAGTGTTACTCTGTGAAGTCTGCCCATCGTGAAGGTGATATTAGAAGTTGGAAGTGGTGGTGGTGGTTTTGGCTGCTCTAAAGTCTCCTAAATGCTTCAGTTAAGGAGGTTTCTTTCATGGTCTATATGGATTGAGTTATCTTGAAAATGAAGGATGGAAGATAAGTGTGTCAAGTGAATTATTTGGTTCTGATACATTTTCTCTGTTGTGTTTTTCTGGTGTGGTACTCGGTCGTGGGACTACTCTATTGGAGTTATTGTGAGCTCCCTGCCTTGGTCTTCCTCACGGGTTGAGCTCTTTAGCTCCTCAAGGTAACCATCTCTCCTCCCTATTGATTTGTTGAAGCACACTAATGAAGGTATATATATATTATGTTATGGATTAATGCTCGAAAAATTGTGAAATGATGACTCTGTTTTAGTTTAGTCTTGAACTAGAAGTGTTGTACGATGAAGTTGGTTTTGTTGCTGGGAATAGAAGTGTTGGCTGCTGTGTTGGGTTATATTTTGTATGTTGAGATTCTGTCAGTTGAAAAGAAATGCTTGTGATGGTTCATTGTCACTTGGAATAGCATTCTGTCTATCACTTGGAATAGCATCTGTAATGTTAATTCATACACATTGTTGGTTGGTTAATTATGATAACATAACTATGTTAGATTTGGTTATGCTGTTGGAAAGTAAACGGTTAAGTTAGATTATATTGAAGAGTTGTTTTGTTTATAAACTCCTTGTGATTGGTATGAAGTTGAGAATATGTCCTCTGTTGTTTGGTTAACTATTGTTCTGTCAACTGCATAAGTGAGGTATGGAAAATGTTGATGAACGCCATATTCTATGATTAATAATTGATACTTATGGATTGAAGGAGGTGGATGAAAGATGGAATTGTTAATCGGTCGATTTGAAAATAATATTAACTACTTGTTGTAGTAGGCCATTGTTAGTAGTTCTGCCTTTGTTGCCTTGAGAAGTATGATTTTATCTGAGTGTAATATTCTGTCTATAAAAAGGGATTAGTTAGAGAAAGACTTGGTATAAATGGAATTGATTATGTTGTTGAATGTTGATAAGTGTAGAGATATTGGAAATGTTATATTGTTGGAAATGGTTAAGTGTCTAAGTTGAACTTGGGTTAAGGATTCTAGTAAGTAGCAAATGAAAATGTGTTGAGATTAATGAATAAGTTTTTTTAATTGTGAAGGTATTGAAGAGGAAGAACTTGCGTGCTAAACGCGCTAGGACGCCAGGTAAGTTGATACTTACTGTGTTTTGGTCTTCGGACCCTATATCGCAAGAATTAGAATTTGCATGCTGTGTTCTTTTAATGATATGTTTATTAGACATTTGTACAATCATATAGGACTGTAGGACTTCATAGGCATATTGCATGACATAATTAATATATGTAAATAGGTGTGTGGGGGTTCGGGTGATCAGTGACACTTCCATACGGTAGTATACTACCATATAGGGAGCGGTGAGATGAGAGTTAGCTACATGGAAGTTAGGGTTCACCTTTACCCCATTCTGAAACCCCCAACTTCTTCAACAAAACGACTGGGTATGGCTCATGGTGACACCCCAATTGGCATGGTTCCTCGTCGGAACCATAGGGTAAGCCACGAGATCAATTGACTTATCCATCGTCCCAAACTAACAGATGAGATATAGATCTCCTCTGTAATGCATCGTGTGAACATGCATCATATCTGCCTTTTGTTTTCTTTTATCACTTACTGAGCAATAGGCTCATTAGTTTAGGTCTTGTGATGTAGGTATCGTACGAGAAAACATGAGAGCAGGTCAAAGACAGTTGATGAAGGATTTGCATGGGTGGATCTTGTGGCTGGCTGGGCTAAAGAGTTTAAAAGGAAGTTGTTTGAAAAAGGGTTCTAAATTTCTTAATATTCTTTAACGTATTGTTTTTAATTTCGCTGCTTTTCATAAAATGATTTTATTACTTCTACTGAATTTGATAAGGGTTTTAAATGAAGAGTTTTAACAATCGAGTTTTATAAAGAAAAGTTTGATTCTAATTTTATAAAAGAAAAAGTTTTAAATTACACAATTTTTAAAGTAAATAAAAATCGGGTCGTTACAGTTACACAAACACATGACCTTTTGAACTACTACTAATTAGAATAAAATAACTAAAAAATAATTTTCAAACAATCTCCCAAATCTTGAATGTAGCAACGAGTCCATGGAAATTATCTTCACGTTCATTCTCCAAGTGAATTTGGCATCAACTCCGACTAAGGATGTTTAGGCTTCTTTGGCAAAATTGAAGCTCTCTGTTCAGGGCTTTTTTGACGTAGCCATTTTTATTCTAAAAAGCTTTGAATGGTAGCTACATTTTTTTATGAAGAGCACGTTTGGATATAAAATTGTATAGAATGTCGAATATGCCAAATACTGCTTGGGGTTAGATTGTTGGCAGTTTTTGAAATGTTTCATCTATGTCCAAAATTGGAGCTTGAACTTCTACTTATGCTTCACTTTGAACAAGACCATGTGGGACATGGATGTTGGATGGATAAAAATGATGATTTGAGCATAGTCCTCTCTTTGATCACCTACAAAAAGAACACTAGAAATAAAGTTAGAAAACCTCCATGCTTGATTGTGAATGGAAGGAATCCGTGACACATTAACACTTGCATAGAAGAGTAATGTGATGTGAAGGGAGAATCTAAAAAAAGAAAGAAGAAAAGAAAACCAAAGAAAAATATATAAGAAATATTCTCTTCATTGAAATATTTTTCTATCCTTATCTCATTGATTCTATTTGTTTAACTGTTGTGATAGATGAGAAAAAGTTATAAAGGTAATTTATGATACTTTGAATTTCAAAGCAAGATTTTTGTTTACGCAATTTGAAAAAGCTTTAGCTATTTATTCATAGTTTTGCACATACGTGAATATAGGGATTGATTCTAGTACAAATGTTTAGTAATTAGAACCAATTTTTGATAAATACTATTTTTTATTTTGTAACATGGTGTTTTTCCATTAAATATTTTTTTTACATTTGTTCGTAATAGAAGTCAAGGGTAATTAACAGAGTAAACATAAGCATAAGTTTGTAAATTAAAACATATAAAAGTCACCTCAAAATAGTTTTAAGTAAACACCATTGAAAAGAAACAGTTTAAAAATCATTGAAACACTTAAACAAACTTTCTTCTATTTTATGAGACATAACCCCTAAGGTCAATTTGCACCGGGTAACGAAAGCGCTATCGAGTCATACTTCCTCCACGTGCATATCTTTAGGTTCACATTCATCACCTATATCACAAGAGAAATTGTGAGCCTAACTCTAACGCCCCATGTTCCTTTATCCAAAATTTAACCAGTATAAAAATTTTTGCTTTTAAAAAGACGTGTGAGGAAAAATCAAAGTAAACAAAATGCGGAAGTAATCACAGTTTAACAAAACAATAGCATAAGTCTTTTAGATTTAAAACACTATAAAACACCAGTTTAAAACATTCAAAGTAAATGAAATATCTCAGATATTATTGGATTTAAATTTTATTATTAATTTTCTTTGGGGATATTATACCTTGATTTTTCTCCCAGAATCTGTAATGGAATGTTATGGGGTTGAAGAAAATTATTAAGATTGGAAAAATTGGTTAAGAATTATTAAGTATTGATAGAATTTAAATTAATAATTAAATTTAATATGAATAAATCAATTAAAACGCTGATACATGAACGGCGGTCGATCGGCATTGCAGCAGCAGTCAATCAAGCCGCTTGCCAATCAACCAGCAGCCATGACTGGTGGTCGATCGATGTGCTAACCGGTTGATCGACATTCCAAATTATCGACTCTTTCTTCTATTATAATTGATGCGCCAACCATTTGCTCCTGTACAAATTGCTGCTACTGAAGGTGGAGTCGGCCTATAAATAGGCACTCTCTGTTGAAGGAGAAATCACAGCAAAGAGAGGAGAGAAACGAGAGAAGGAAAGAGAGAAAGAGAATGAGAAAAGGAGGAAAGAAAGGGAAAGAAAAATGTGAGGAATTGTGAAGCAATATTGATGATATAATTGAGAAATAAGCAGAGACTACGACGAAGGAAAATTTATAGGAACACCTCTTGGATATTATCGGTAACGTTTCAGTGCTCAATTTATTTTTAGAATTAGTTGATAAATATTAGTTGACGAATATTATGAACATTACGCTACTATTTTAGAAATATTATTAGTGGTGTAATTGTACTGTGCAAGTAAGTTTTGTCTAGGAGACTTGTATTTAATTAGACCATTGTGACCCTCTAGTCTTTCTTGGGAACTTACTTGGAAAAGATATTCTGTCTAAGGAGATTGCTAAAAAGATTCTTTTATAGGAATATTCCTAATCAGTACTATCCACGATTAACGAATAAATAATGGTATCAAAGTTAGGATTATAATTAATAAATAAAATGATAATTATTTTGAAGGTATTAACAAGAGAAAAAAGGATAAAGAGATAGAGGGTAAGGAATGAAGGAAAATTCTACAAAGGTAAGAAATATGATGCAATGGCCAGTAGAGGCCCTACATCAGGGGACTATTTTTATTATTGCACTGAATACTTAAAGGACTGTTATGAAATAGTTGTTGTGAATTATATGCTTCGAGGAATGTTATGAAATAATCGTTGTGAATTATATATTTCGAGGATTGGTATGATTATACCGTAGGACTACTCTTTTTATGTATATTTTATGGATTGCATACTTCGAGAACTGTTATGAAATAGATATGAACTGTCATTCATGCATCATGATAGAATTTATGAAACTGCTGACATACGCATAACATGTTAATAAATATACCAATAAACGTAAATAGGTGTATGAGATCAAGTGGTAGCACCCCTAATGGATGTATTTCCTCGTCAAAGTGACAGTTAAGCCACTAGACTATATAATGGATCCAACTTCCCTAGACAGATGGATGTTATACATCTGGACTGTTAAGTAAAACTAAAATAGCATGAAGAGGATATAGGTTCTTCTCTAAAATAACTACATAAGCATTGCATTGCATGTATTCTATTTCTTGCTGAGCTTTAGGCTCATGGTATTGCCCGAGATGCAGGTAAATGTTATTGATGTAAAGAAGGAGACATTGCTAGATGAACTCTTGGGTTATCAACTGGATTCCACCTGGAAGGTTATGGCTCAAAGAATAAAAAGAGTTGTATAAATTATAGTTTTATTTAAGTAATGTTTTGTAAAATAATTTATATTCTTTAATACTTTTCCGTTGCATTTTTCTAAAATGTTTTCAAAGAAATGTTTTATAAACATACTTTTATTAAATTATATTTTCATACTATTCCACTAATTTACTCTGATATTAAATAATTCTTTTTAAAGAAAGAAAATGAAAATTTTTAAAGGGTTTTATAAAGCGAGGTGTTATAGTAAACAACAATAACTTATTTAAAACGTTCATCACAAACCATTAAAACAAATTAAAATACTTCACAAACTTAAAGCCATTCCTTGAGCAATAACCCACCAAGGTCAACATCGCCAACAGCACAAAAGCCCCAACACAGAAACACCCCATTAGTTGTGTCCTCAATAAGCTTTATTCAATCATTGCCTCCTTACCTGCATCACAAGACTTAAACTATGAACCTAAAGCTCAGTAAGCAATAGGTTCGGTTCGGTTCGATTTTTGACAAAATTCAAAACCAAACCGACTCGGTTTGGTTTTTGACAAAATTCAAAACCGAACCGACTCGGTTCTGTTTTGAATTTTTCAAACCAAAATCGAACCGAGAATAGAACCAAAAACTTAATTTTTATGTGTTCAGTTCAGTTTTTTGATTTTTTTTTACTCGGTTTTTAAATCAGTTTGGTGGTTCGGTTCTTTCAATTTAATTTAACAAAAATAATTAAAAATTAATCAAACAGATGAACAAACCATCATCGGCCATCAATTCAGAGTCATCAGTTCTTCTCCCTCAAAGAACCTACAGTGCGTGAAGTTCATCATAAAACTTCACTCTTCAGCTTAATTCAACAATCAACATCATTTTAACATTCCTATCAATATTCTTTTGCTACTGTTATAAAATCATCCATTCCAAATCTACAAACATAACATATTTGAATTCAAATGAAGTCCATACCATACAATGTTATATGAATTTCAGCATCCTCCAGAAGAGGCTTGACCTAATTAACAAAAATCTTAGAACCATATTTTTTCCCACCAAACGGGTTAACAAAAAGAAGTAGCCTCTTTGGTCAGCCTTGAACAAGAAGAATTAATATTTATACCAATATGAAATAGACAAAATCAAGTATTAATGCAACGATACAACTGGATAAAAATAAAGAAACTACAAAGCAGTTATCAAAACACCAAACATTTCGCCTTAGGACCTGAATGGTAAGTGTTGAATCCAAATACTCCAGCCATTCGTGTTCCTGCATTTTGTAGCAAAAAAATGAGTAAGCACAACAAACAGATTAAAAAGACAGATGAAGAAACAAATAGACAGATCAAAAAGCAAACAAATAGATTAAAAATAAACAAACAAATAGATCAAAAACAAACAGATCAAAAAAAAAAAAAAACTAACAGTTCAAAAACAAACCAAAAAAAATCGAGAAAGGGCAGTCTTAGATGTAGATACAGATTCTAGATCTTGAAACAGATCTCACCGATGTCTGCCTTCGGCCATGAGAGAGAGGGAAGTTTCCCTCTAGATTGTTCGAATTGCCGATGTCCAGCTAGAAATTTCAAAACACCGGTGTCTGGCTAGACTGTTCGACTCTAGGAGAGAGTTCGTCGTCGATGAATCGATGTCCACCTTCTACTAGAAATACTAAGAGAGATGGCAGAGTCAGAAGGAGACAGAGAGAGGTACGGGCGCTGCTAGACCTAGAGAAGACAGAGTGAGAGAGAAAGGAATCGGGTTTTCAGGGGGAAGGACAGAAGGTCAAGGCTCGAGGAGAAAACTGAGGCAGTGCTACTGAAAGGCCACGAATTTTTAGGGATTTTGTGTTTTTTTTTTTTAAATATCGGTTCGGTTTGGTTTTACCCAGTTCTTACAACACAAAACCGAGACCCAAACCAAACTTTTCAATTTGGTTCAGTTCGGTCACAGCTTAAATTTTTTCCTGTAATAGAACTGAACCGAACCGACTAAAATTGTTTGGTTCAGTTCGGTTACCAGGTTTGAACAAGACCGATTCCCACCCCTAGTAAGCGATATAAATAATAAAATACTCATGTTATGATCTTTGTAAAACACATGCAGTTTTCAATGTTCATTCTTTATTACCATTACCTTTTCCTTAATCGATGTATGTGATGTCAACTTGACAAGATAGAACCCACATGTCACAACATCATTTACATTTATTCACGTATATTCAATTTTATTTAGTTTTAGTTACTCATCTAAGTGTTTAGAGATGTCAAACTTGACAAGGTAAAACCCACATCTCTAAACACTTATTTATGTTTATTCCTTTTTGTTCCATTTACATTTTCAAAACAATGCACAAAACTATTTTCATATGTTTTTGGAAAATAATGATGAATGAAGGGATGCATAAAATCCTATCATACATGTCTATTTAGCATATCCTCAAAACATAATCAATTCTTAACTAAGGAACTAAACTTAAGTCTAATAAACACACAGTTAACACCAAGCAGTCAACAATACAACTTCGATCAACATTTACATCAATAACCTAAGCATCTACAAACTCTAACTCTTGTGATGTAGCCCCGAATGGAAAACACATGCAATATCACTTACCTGGAGTCTTATCGGGTTAGCACTTAAATTATCCTTCTCAATACCTATTCATCAATAACATGAAATCATAAACAATAATTCTCCAATATCAATCCCAACTAGAGAAGCAAATCATTGCCTAACAAAAGAAGTATGAAAATAGGGTTTATTCTCAACACACCATCCATCAATAATGGAAGAGTGTTACCAATAAAACAAAGACAGTTTTGGATGCAATCATAAAAGAAGTATGAAAACAAGGTTTATTCTCAATACACCATCCATTCATCTTCTACTTATCACAGAGAACATATAACCAAAACACGCTTCAACAAAATTAACTTAAACATATACATAGCATTTTCCAAAGGCTATAACAGCAATCAAACCAACACAACATTCTTATCTTTCATCAAAGCAATAACTAACATGACCACTACGGTATATCCATTATCAGACAAAACTCAAACCTTAAGAAACCATAAAAGAGTCGGCTTACCAGAAGTACTAAAGAGCAAAAAGCAGAAACTCCAACAAACAACCAAAAACATGAACAACCTGAGAGGCAGAAAGCTTAGACTCCAAAGACTCCTCCTTTCTTCACAGTTTTCGCTCTTTGTAAATCGTACTTTCCTTCATCTCTCAATAAAACCCAAAAATACACTGACCCTCTCTCAGCCTTTTCTTCCTTTCTCTGTCATTCTTGGCCTCTTCTGTCAAGTCTTTGTTTATATATACACTGGAGGGTGATAAGGAGGGATGATCCCAGATTCTAAGTGATTCGTAACCCTCCCCTAAAAAGCGACAAGGAGGCGTGATGTAACGACCCGGATTTTCATAAATCATTAAAATGCGTAAAATTTGAAATTTCTTTCTTTTTAAAACAAAATGTACCAGAGTGCGTCTAACCAGATCGCTACTAACTCTTTCTTTAAACTCATTTGGGAAAACCAATTACAAGGTGTGATGTGCCCCAAGGTCCCGTCACTTGAGCCCAAGCTAAGGGCTCCTTTGATTTCTAATATTTTTATTTATTTTGTTGGTATTTCTTCTCTAGCTAACTTGGAGGAGAGTTTTTTGGATCAATTTAACAAAGGGGAGTTGATACATTTGGGCTAGTGGAGGTCATGCAATCATAGGAGAAAATTGTGAGCTGTCCTTTCCTCCTAGAATCTCACCTCCTAACCTTCAAGGGACATTTTGGCAATTGGGATGACTTCTTTTCAACTTTTGTCCATCATAAAAATTATAGTCAACATCTAGAGCTTTCCAAAGAGGTATTGGGCATTATTTGTGGGGTTTGTTTGACATGTCAAACGTTACATTTACAGAGACAAAAAAATCATCCTCGAACTTGTTTTTGTGATTTATTATTTGGGGTCATTTTCGTCATTTCATTTTAGGGCAATTTTGTCCTTTTGTTGTAAAGCCCCTAGAGGGTATTTAGTCCCCTCTAGGGCAAGCATGAACGCAGATTACTTTTGATAAAAGTAAGACTCCAATTCTCCCTTGTGGTGTGTGGTGTGTGGATCTCCCTCCTTGGCGGATCTTCCTCTTGCCCGAACTCGGTTCTCTTGATACTTCTTGGCCGAGTTGGAAGGGTTGCTGCTTCTTCCAATACTCCATTCTTGTGGAGCTTATTGTGGTGTGGAAGTAGGAGAAGTATTCAACCCCTTGGAGAGTACTTCCTTAATAGTTCAAGCCAATTGAAGTCACTCCTCTCACGTTAGGAGGTTTAGCAGACTCCTCGTTTGTTCTTTGCATTTTCTTGTTATTTCACCAAAGAGTTCTTGGTTCTTCCTTCATATTTCCATTGTTACCAGAATCCCCTCGTCTCGAAAGGTGATTATATTTGAGGATTTATGTTGAGTATGTTCTTGTTGTGGAAATCTGGCTAGCCAATGAAACTGTCCTTGGAATATTTCTACTTAATTCTCGCATTTGTGACTTTAATTTGAGGCTGTTGTGCAAGTTCTTTTGAACTCATTTTTGGTTGACTTAATCTTCAAGTTGTCGAGATATTTCCCTCCAAACGTGGTGTTGATAGGCCGTATGCACGTTTAACACTAATCATTTTTTATTTAGTCGCTGAATCTGTTCTGGGCAGAAACCTGGTTTTGGTGATGCCTTACTTCTGCTATAACTAGAGATTCTGAGTGGTTCTTGAGCTGAATTTTTTATATGTTAATTATGAGCTTGCTGTTATAATGTCCTCTAAATTTCAGCTCTTGTTCATGTCTGGTTTAGGAGTAATTATTGATTGAATAAAGTCTAGTCAGATTATTTCAGAATCTATTTAGCAGATTTGGCTAGGTGCTATCATTGCAAGTTGGAGCACATCAAGGTGCAGAAGCATAACTAATAAAATAAAATTATTTGTTTAAAATCTTGCGGAAGTGTAAAGAAATAAACCTTGTAAATCATGGCGGAAGCGTTTTTAAATCGTTTGAAAGGAATCTAAACAATGGAGTACAATTTAATAAAACATAATGTCGTTAACTTTACTCTTAACCTGGCCAGCCCTGATCTCGTTCGTGCAAACCCTTCACCTCTGCTTTACATTATCTCTTGCTTATTATCTGTTCGTCGTTGTACCTACACCACAAGTAACACGTGAGCCTAATGACTCAGTAAGGAAAATGGTTAATGCAATATGCTTATGACTCTCTTTAGTTCATTTGGAATAGAGGCCACCCAAACAAATTATTTTCTTATGTTCCTTCTTTCCTTCTTTCCTTTACTCGTACTTCGAGCTGGGGATTGGAAGACCATATGGGATGGTATAGTGAGTCGGACCTAACCTCCTATGGACAACTAGGTCCCGTTCCCGATAAGGTAGGGGCATTTCGTAATTGTCAGGCTAGGACCGCTACCCATCCGCATCCCAACTCCCTTAATCATTTTCTTTGTCTTTTATTATCATTTTACTTTCCTTACCATGCATGTGAGTACCACCCCAAGGGGGTACTCCCTACTTTGTTTCTATTATCATGATGCATGACCATACATTGTCAACCTAACATGATGCATGAATGCATTTTAACATATCATTATTAGAAATTGACGTGCGCATATAAAAGAAGGCAACTGAAATTGTAACTACTATAATAATAAAGTAAACAACAATAATTGAATCACGGGTATTGAAGACGCACATGAAAGTAATCAGGATATTGTACGGAACACAACGAACACATAAGGAAGACACGAAACGAACATTAAGTAACTTAAATAGCGAATCATAAGGAAATACAGAAACGTCGAGACAATATGCAATGAATTAAACCAGGTAAACATGCTCGAGTTAAATAACATGCTTAAGTTAATTGATTACTCTAGTTAATTTAACATGCTCTCCAATTAATCCCATTTAGTTACTTAACCTAGTTAATTAACATGCTTAATAATTATAATTAACATGCTCACTAGGTGATCACACTTACTAATTTAGTAAGTAAACATGCTTGTAACTTCACAAGTAATAGTTAACTAATATGCATAGGTTGATTAATAATTTAATCAATTAATCAAGTAATCCAATCCATTTAACATATTGTTAATATCACAGGTACGCTATCTAGGAATTAACGATAAGTTAGATAATGAACATGCTTATCTAATTAGTTAGTCTAGTTAGTTAACTACTCTAGTTAATGGTTATGCATCAACAAGGTTAAGTTACTTCAACATGCTCCCCTAGTTAATTAACATGCTCACTAGATGGTTAGACATACGTAAGTCTAGTTAAATTTACCATTGTGATACTAATTAATTACTCGAGTTAATTAACATGCTCAAGATTATTAATAAATCAACTAGTTAAACCTGCTAATAAATTAAACATACTATTTATATGACATGACCTAGTAAATTCACATGCTAGTAATTAGTTAAACCTACTAACTCAACATGCTAGTTATTTTGGTTAATTAAGCATACTCAATTTAGTCATCAGTAATTATCTGTTTACATGCTCAATAACACAGAGGAAGTAAACACAAGGAAGAATTAAACTAGACAAAAATTCAAGAACATGATGTTTAGGGGAGGTCTTAACTTATTCATGCTTCTCACTTTTCACACTCTTGTACACTCATCACATTTAACCATTTATCACTTATCATGGAAATCAATTGTTAGCAGCAAGGAGAACAATTATAATAATGATCACATAACAACTATAACAGCAAAAGAAAGGAATAATTCACGGGACTTTAGCAATAAGGAAGTACATCACAGAACAATCATGCTAATAATCTACGCGCATTCTACACAGCAGATCATCTAAGGGAAATAAGAATTCAAGAAACTATCATCTAAAATCAGCAAACAACATCTAAAGTCAACTAACATCATCTGCAGCAAGCATTCAGGAAACTAACGAAAAACTAACACACTCGTACTTGTGGTGTAGGGCCTCAATGGCCAAAACACCTCATTTCCTTACCTCGTAGCTTTAACGTGCATTAGCAATCCATCGTTGTTCTTCTTCTTTTAATACCTCCATAATTACCTTCACAAATTAATACAATTTATCATTAATAATTACGACTTATAAACTTATCTACCCTTAATTATGTAGTAATTCTAGGAGTCCCTTAATACCTATGCGAAACATAACATTCAACAATTAATCACTCAAACAATTCCAACAGGAAGCATAAATTCCATTTAACATATTACTTCACTAAATTTCTCAACCAAATTTAATAGAGTACTTAACCAACAAAATTCAATTTCCTAAGAAACAGAGAGCAATTCCAATAACGCAACATTTCCTCAACTTACCCTTAAGTGTTAACAGGATTATGATTTAACAGGCAACCAATAACATCCCAAAACCAATTAGGCAGAAACGACAATGGAGAATCACAAATGCAAATGGAAATGCACAAACTGTTACATGCATGTAGGAGATGATTTATCCAAAATCTCTCCAGAAAATCTCAAGCATAAGTCTTAACAAATTCATAAACAGAGTCCAATCATCCGAGAAGGGAATCTCACCAACTGACACTACCATTACTCCATCTTCACAGCTCAGACATGATCATAAGCCGAACCAGCCACAGTCCAACGAATCAGAGTCTGAAGTGTCACCCTCCTTGCACATCGTCTCTGCCCTTCATGAGTTGCTGCAATCTATCCACCGAACCCCCAATCAATTAATCAAATTACATAACCCAATGAATCGAGATTCTTACCTCGATCAATTGCAGAGAGAAATCGCAACTCTAATTCATCCCACATTTAGCCGACTCTCGTACGAACTAGCCGAAGTTCCACCAAAGCCCGAGTTCCCAACGACGACTCACCCGCTTAGCCGTAGCGTTGGATATCACCGCCTGAGCCCTCACCGTCACTATCATCGTTGCCACCATCGCCGTCACCATCGCCTCTCTCTCTAGCCCTCTCGGTCTCTCGCCTCTTGCCTCTCGCCGCTCAACTCTCTCTCATTTCTTCTCTTCAAAAGAAAACACCAACAAGCTAATTTTTCACTTTAACACCAGCTGATAACAATTAGCTTGAACTTGTTCAATTGAACTAGTTCAGCTTTCCCCATCTTCATTTTAATTTAATTCAACTTAATTATTTATGATTTAATTCATTAAATTAATAAATATTCTTATTACAGAAATTTCCATTTAATCTTAACAAATTCCTTAAATTAAAAACTAACGAATACATCATTGGTAAGACCCCGATAATTTTTCAATTAATCAAATTTAAAAAGAGTCAGGGTGTTACATACCTCCCTCCTTATATAAATTTCGTCCTCGAAATTTTTACGTCGTACTCCCACTAACGTTAACCTATGCATCGAATCTCTTCTTAGCTACCTCCTCTTTCTGACAGTTTGTCCAACTACTGCTGTTGGATCGTCCTAACTAGATCCAAACATGTCTCTTTATATTAAAAGTTGATCCAACTCTCATACTTACTCACCACACTCCCGTTGCGCAACTCTAATTACATCAATTTTGAGGGAAGAGGTGCCTTAATGATAGCCATTCTTCAATATCAAGGGTAAAATGGCAACCCTCTTATCTCCAAATATCACTTTAATCCGATAACTATCCCACTGTTGTCGTTCAACTCTTGAATTCGAAGCATTTTTCTCCTAAATTTGATGTCCCACGTCAAATTTTCCACTTAATCCAAAGTGATTCAACACCATGGGAGAGTCTCATCAAACTTCTTACCGCCATTAGTCCCTTAACTTGACGTTGACCCACATTTCCTAAACGATTCTACCTTTTGAGTCCCTTACACTTTGTCACTTAAGTCCAAGCACATGCGACCTTTTACTCTCATTTCACGACTTTGGCATATTCGAACATGCTCCCCACTATCAAATCCATCCACCCAAGCTTTCCCAAGTACTGAGCTACACTGCTCCATGGCTGAGTCATATGTGTTCCATCTTGCTTCTCTTTTGTATCTGTAGTCGTTTCTGATCCGAGTTCAGCTATTGTTCCTGTTTTCATTCCCTTTTCTGTCTCCGTTCCCATTCCCGTTTCCGTTCCCATTTCTGTCTCTGTTCCCTTTCCCATTTCCGTTTCTATTCCCGTCTCCATTTTCGTTCCCATTTTTGTTTCCGCATCGCTTCCTAGAAATCACTCTGGAAACTTTGTTTCTGTTCCCGTTTCCATCTCCGTTTCCATTTCTGTTTCTGTCTCTGTTTCCGTTTCTGTCTCCATTTCCATCTCCGTTTTCGTCTCCATTGTTGTTCCAATTTCTGCTCCCATCTTTGTTTCTATACTCGTTCTAGGAGAAGCTTCACCGATTGAATCCGCTCTTGCCGTACAGTTGTGCAGTCATATTCTTGGTCACCTTGATTGGTTTTGAACAGAGATAGAGAACATAATCCAAAGTCTGACATAAGTTCCACCATCCATTCGACTTAATCCAATATTCGAGTTCAATACTTAATCTAAGTCCCACAGACGAGCATGGAGTACCTCATGTCGGAAACCACCGTCAAGTCCAAGTTGGTCGTACCAATAGACTAGACTTCCTCGAAACTTCTCAAATCTAGTCTATGCAGGAAATGAACTTCCATCAAAATTCAACAGGTTCCTTCTTCGACTACCCTCCATGAAAATCCAAACTTTATTCTTTTAATTCTTTCTCAAGGTTAATTCCAAGTGGGCAACTACTTGGCTAGTTAGATCTTATTCCTTAAGGTCGGCTTAGTCCTTAATGTTGTTGTTGTTATTGTCTTTTTTTTGTTTTTTATATATATATCCTTTATCTAGTCCTTTGTGACCTAAGTGATCTTGTTTACTTATCTAGTTGGTCTAGTTCTGCTTGGGATTCTCTTTTCGCTTATTTTTCAAAAATTTGGGTAAAGTCTCCCCTATTTTTACACTCCCTCAAAGCTATAAATCCTGTATAAAAATCCCAATAGTTCTAGTACATTCACCTATCTCAATCTAAAATCCAAAAATCCAAAATATAGCATCCAAAGATATCGGGTACATTCACGAGCCTACAATCCCAATTACAAACGATGTACTTACCGCGTCTCTATAGTCCGCTAGTCCACTAGTTCTTACAAGTTATCTCCTAACAATTCATCTATCAATTAGAATTAAAAATCATGTATTAGTAAAGTATTAAGAAATATACTTACAACGATGAAGGATTTTCCACGTCGAGACTCGCGCTGGCAGATAGGCTTCTTTACTTAGTTTGACTTTTACAAAAATCATTTTGAGCAGTAAAATGTACTAGACTCATTTAAAATGCAATAAAATAAAACAAGTGACCTACTGACAGTTTTAAAAATGATGAGCAACTTACAAAATTGTTTTTAAAACCACTGCTCTAATACCAACTGTAACGACCCGAATTTTCGTAAATCATTAAAATGCGTAAAATTTCAAATTTCTTTCTTTTTAAAACAAAACATACCAGAGTGCGTCTAACTGGATCACTACTGACTCTCTCTTTAAACTCATTTAGGAAAACCAATTACAATGTGCGGAAGCGGAACTAATAAAATAAAACCATTTGTTTAAAATCTTGCGGAAACGTAAAGAAATAAACCTTGTAAATCATGGCAGAAGCATATTTAAATCGTTTGAAAGGAATCTAAACAATGGAGTACAATATAATAAAACATAATGTGAATACAACTGCCTTTAACTTTACTCTTAACCTGGCCAGCCCTGATCTCGTTCGTGCAAACCCTTCACCTCTGCTTTACATTATCTCTTGCTTATTATCTGTTCGTCGTTGTACCTACACCACAAGTAACACGTGAGCCTAATGACTCAGTAAGGAAAATGGTTAATGCAATATGCTTATGACTCTCTTTAGTTCATTTGGAATGGCGGCCACCCAAACCAATTATTTTCTTATGCTCCTTCTTTCCTTCTTTCCTTTACTCGTACTTCGAGCTGGAGATTGGAAGACCCATATGGGATGGTATAGTGAGTTGGACCTAACCTCCTATGGGCAACTAGGTCCTGTTCCTGATAAGGTAGGGGCATTTCCTAATTGTTAGGCTAGGACCGCTACCCATCCGCCTCCCAACTCCCTTAATCCTTTTCTTTGTCTTTTCTTATCATTTTACTTTCCTTACCATGCATGTGAGTACCACCCCGAGGGGGTACTCCATACTTTGTTTCTATTATCATGATGCATGACCATATATTCTCAAACATGATGCAAGAATGCATTATAACATATCATTATTAGAAATTGACGTGCGCATATAAAATAAGGTAACTGAAATTGTAACTACGCTTATAATAAAGTAAACAACAGTAATTGCATAACGAGTATTGAAGACGCACATGAAAATAATTAGGATATTGTACGGAACACGACGAACACATAAGGAAGACACGAAACGAACATTAAGTAAATTATATAGCAAATCATAAGGAAATACAGAAATGTCGAGACAATATGCAATGAATTAAACAAGGGAAACATGCTCGAGTTAAATAACATGCTGATGTTAAATGATTACTCTAGTTAATTTAACATGCTCTCCAATTAATCCCATTTAGTTACTTAACCTAGTTAATTAACTTGCTTAATAATTATAATTAACATGCTCACTAGGTGATGACACTTACTAATTTAGTAAATTAAACATGCTTGTGACTTCACACGTAATAGTTAACTAACATGCATAGGTTGATTAATAATTTAATCAATTAATCAAGTAATCTAATCCATTTAACGTATTGTTAATATCACAGGCATGCTATCTAGGAATTAACGATAAGTTAGATAATGAACATGCTTGTCTAATTAGTTATTCTAGTTAGTTAACTACTCTAGTTAATGGTTATGCATCAAGAAGGTTAAGTTACTTCAACATGCTACCCTAGTTAATTAACATGCTCACTAGATGGTTAGACATGCATAAGTCTAGTTAAGTTTACCATTGTGATACTAATTAATTACTCGAGTTAATTAACATGCTCAAGATTATTAATAAATCAACTAGTTAAACCTGCTAATAAATTAAACATACTAATTACATGGCATGACCTAGTAAATTCACATGCTACTAATTAGTTAAACCTACTAACTCAACATGTTAGTTATTTTGGTTAATTAAGCATACTCAATTTAGTCATCAGTAATTATCCGTTTACATGCTCAATAACACAGAGGAATTAACACAAGGAAGAATTAAACTAGACAACAATTCAAGAACATGACGTTTAGGGGAGCTCTTAACTTACTCATGCTTCTCACTTTTCACACTCTTTTATACTCATCACATTTAACCATTTATCACTTATCATGGAAATCAATTGTTTGCAGCAAGGAGAACAATTATAATAATGATCACATAACAATTATAACAGCAAAATAAAGGAATAATTCATGGGACTTTAGCAATAAGGAAGTACATCACAGAACAATCATGCTAATAATCTACGTGCATTCTACACAGCAGATCATCCAAGGGAAATAACAATTCAAAAAACTATCATCTAAAATCAGCAAACAACATCTAAAGTCAGTTAACATCATCTACAACAAGCATTTAGGAAACTAACGAAAAACTCACACACCCGTACTTGTGGTGTAGGGCCTCAATGGCCAAAACACCCCATTTTCCTTACCTCGTAGCTTTAACGTGCATTAGTAATTTGTCATTGTTCTTCTTCTTTTAATACCTGCACAATTACCTTCACAAATTAATATAATTTATCATTAATAATTACGACTTATAAACTTATCTACCCTTAATTACGTAGTAATTCTAGGAGTCCCACCTACGCGAAACATAACATCCAACAATTAATCACTCAAACAATTCCAACAAGAGGCATAAATTCCATTTAACATATTACTTACTAAATTCCTCAACCAAATTCAATAGAGTACTTAACCAACAACGTTCAATTTCCCAAGAAACAGAGAGCAATTCCAATAACTCAACATTTCCTCAACTTAGCCTTAAGTTTTAACAGGATTATGATTTAACAGGCGACCAATAACATGCCAAAACCAATTAGGCAAAAACGACAATAGAGAATCACAAATGCAAATGGAAATGCACAAACTGTTACATGCATGTAGCAGACGATTTATCCAAAATCTCTCCAGAAAATCTCAAGCATAAGTCTTAACAAATTCATAAACAGAGTCCAATCACCGAGAAGGGAATCTCACCAGCTGACACTGCCATTACTCCATCTTCAAAGCTCGGACATGATCATAAGCTGAACCATCCACACTCCAGCGAACCAGAGTCTGAACTTTCGACCTCCCTGCACATCGTCTTTGCCCTTCACGAGCCGCTGCAATCCGTCCACCGAACCCTTAATCAATTAATCAAATTACATAACACAAAGAATCGAGATTCTTACCTCGATCAATTGCAGAGAGAAATCGCAACTCTTATTCATCCCACGTTCAGCCGACTCTCGTATGGACTGCCCGAAGTTCAACCGAAGCCCGAGCTCCCGATGACAGCTCACCTAATTAGCCACCGCACTGGATATCTCTGCCTATGCCCTCGCCATCGCTGTGGTCGTCGCCGTCGCCATTGCCTCTCTCTCTCGCCCTCTCGGTCTCTCGCCTCTCGCCTCTTGCCTCTCTCTCATTTCTTCTCTTCAAAATAAAACACCAATAACCTAAAGCTTGAACCGGTTCAGTTGAACCGATTCTGTATCATCCCGTATTTTTCTATTTCTTTAAAATGCGTAAAATTTAAAACTTTCTTTTCGTAAAAACATCAGAGTATCCTTTCTTTGTGAAACTCAATCGTTAAAACTATTTACTTTCACTTTTATCAGTTTACTTTTATCTTTATCAGTTTCCTTTTAGAAGTAATCATATTCTTTGTATGAAATGCAGCAGAATGAAAACAAAACAGTAAAGAATAATAAATCATTTACAAAACTCTCTTTCAAATACTTTCCAGTTGACTTCTTAGCCCAGCCAACCATAAGATCCACCCGTTCAAATCCTTCATCAACTGTCTTTAACCTTTTCATCTGTTGCTCGTACGTACCTACATCACAAGACCTAACTAATGAGCCTAACGCTCAGTAAGTGATAAAATGAAATGCAATGCATGACCATTCAATGCAATTTAAGCTAGGAGTGACATACATGACAAACACCGTGAGGTAATGAGGAAGAATTGGTAAATTTACTATAAACATACTCATCATAGTCTTCCTCATGCCGTATGCACTCTTTTGTTCCTAGAACGTTGGGGATTTCAGAACGAGAGACAATGAACCCTCGATCTCATGTAACTCACATACTTTCTTCTACATTTGTCTCTTTAATTATTCTCTCGTGCACTTTTCTTTTCCTGCCATGGGATGTCATTGTTTTTCCGAACTCCCACACCCCTATTTAATTAGATTTATTGTACCATCCAATATGCACGTGAATTCATACAATCTCATATGATACAAATGTCTAATAAACATATCATTAAAAGAACTTAACTCTAATAAACACACAGCATACAATCCTAATTCTTGCGATGTAGGGTCCGAAGACCAAAACACAATAAATATCAACTTACCTGGTGTCCATAGCTCATTTCTGCATCTTCTCTCAAATTAGTACCTTCAAAACAATAATAACTATCTATTAATAACAATCCCCTAAACCTTAACACTTAATAAATCTCATTAGTCAATTTCATTTCCTAGCAACCTCTCAATACCAATTCCAAGACCTTAACAAATATAACGGAATAGCAATAACCCACAATGTTGCTCATTCCATCAATGTGTCATGATAAATTAACTTTACAAAACCGAATAGTATTTTATCATAAATCCATATTTTTCACAGCAGAGTAGAGAACCATTTAATGCCTATCGAATGAATAAGTTACAAAGTTAACTTCCTTAATTATCCAACCCTCACAGTCAACAACACATTATTCATTTCTCTCAATCTAACGATACCAAGCAATAATACCCGATGAAGAATCATACATATCAAGTCTGTCATTAAGTACAGAACTATTTTTATCAACAAAGCATAACAACTTCACAATAACAATCTTTCAATATCCACTAAAATCAACTGAACATAAATTCGAGCCTTAATCATTCATTAAGCACAGAATGCATATTTTAATCCAACTCCATCACTAGCACAAACTAACATAACCCCATCAAACAGAGTACATACCTGTTTACTAATGTCCAATAACAGTATCATAACTATCTCAACCAAGTAAGCATTAAACTGAGAATTAGATTTCATTAACAAAGCAACTTATCAAAATTGTAAACAATAGGAAGGACATAACCAATGTCTTCCAACAGCCAATCATAACCCTCCACCATAAACAAATTGCACATGAGTAGCCCATTTCACAGAACAAGGCTTCACACCAAATTACAGAAAACCCAAGTCACTGCACAATAATTGAAAACCACAGTCTAGACATAGGATGATTTTAACCAATTGATAATTCATTAACATGACCAATCAGCAGGACCCAAAACAGACAAAAATTCAAATAGTTCATCAAAACCTTTAGCTACTGTCGATAGTTTTCAAGTCAACAAACCATGTTCACAACAGTCCAAAGGAAACCATAAAAGAATTCCTCACCTGAAGATAGCAGCCAAAGAAGACACAACAACAACCACAGACGTTTTTGTTTATCAACAGAGGCATACTATTGCAATCAGAGGCATAATTCATATTCACTAACTCATTCAACAGATTTTCCAAGTCTTAACAATGCCAATAAAATTGCATAACTCATAAAACTCAAATGAAGAGTGAAGGAAATCACTCAACAGCCATCACGCGAGAGAAACACAAAATAGGACCCGAGAGAAGCTTCCATGTTCTTCTTCTTCTTCTTCTGCTTTCTCACTGACCCACAACTCCAGAAGCTTTTCTCACCTTAATTTCTCCTCTGTTCTTCCTCAAACACAGAGAAGAATTCTCTGCCGAGTCCAAGAAAATAGAGAACACACTCTGTAATACACTGAACACCTCTCCTGCTTGCTGTCATTTATAACAAAGAGACATACACCATTGGAGACCCATTAATAGAGGAGCTACAGCGTGGAAGACTCATGCCAGCTAATGCAACTGAATGAACCAGCTTAACGGTGGACCAACTGGACTGGACTAGACCCAAACCGATCCCTAGCTAACAAAGCCCCGCCTCCCTGCCATTTCCAACTGAACACCAAGTCGTCCTTGCCATTCGTTGCCAAGCATCACCCAGTAATTAAAATCGACAGAGCAACTCACCTCAACGGAGCTCGTCAATCCATCCCGTGAGCTCGCCGGACCCTGTAGGACAACACTGCTGCCTGCAATCGCAGCAGCAACCCACTTCGTCACCGGCCATTGCTCGTCCGCCGAACCTAGCCTCGTCGCCGCGAATACCCGTCGTTCTCCCTCTCCCCTCTCTGGATCCCGATCTCCCTCTCTGCCTCTCTCATTCTCTCTCTCTCTCTCTCTCTCTCTCTCTCTCTCTCTCTCTCCCTCTCTCTCTTTTTCATTTAAATGGTCAGCGGGCCATTTAAATTCGAACCGGTTCAGGAGGAACTGGTTCACTCCTCCTTTATAACTTCTTCTTTTCATTTCTTTTAATCAAATTCCTTTCATTTAATTTAATAACATGAAACTCAAAGGAATATCCCACTTTAACATAATATATTGATTATGCTTTTGGTAATATTCCGATAATTTATTCGACTAATTCGATTATCTCTAATTATTTTCCAATTTAGCATTTTGAAATTCCGATATAAAAATCGGGATATTACAAGTTCAGTTTTCCCCCTCTTCATTTTAATTTAATTCAACTTAATTATTTATAATTTAATTCATTAAATTAATAAATATTCTAATTACAGAAATTTCCATTTAATCTTAACAAATTTCTTAAATTAAAAACTCACGAATACATCATTTGTAATACCTCGATAATTTTTCAATTAATACAATTTAAAAAGAGTCGGGGTGTTAAACGTGATCCTAGATTCCAAGCAATTTGTAACCCTCCAGACATCAATTACCATATTTTTAGTAACCGACGGGTTGCGTACCGAACAATCACCTGCTTACTATGATCGACCACGAACCTTCCAGATTCACAATTTTCCACAGTGCCAGTTGATCAACTTCTTCATGTGATTGACCACAAATTCATAATTTTCATTATTTACTTTGGTACCGATCGATCAATCCTCTTCAGGTGCTCGACTGCAAATCCTTCAAAGAACAACTTTCCTCAATGTCAATTTATCATCGCCTTAGTGGACAATCGACCGGTTCCAGTTTGGCTCACCATTGCCATTTTTGCAATCAAGCATGTGGTCGACTGTTTCAAACTACACTGCACTCCAAATGCTTTGCTTCTCCAGTGCCTCACTCTTGAGGATCGATCACCATATTTCACTCCCTTCAATTACTTAATTAAATTATATTCCTGATACCCAATAACCAAAATGCACATCTTTATCCTAAAATCCCATAAATCCTCATATACTTATCACAAAATCCAACTTAGTTTCGATACTTAGGTTATATAACCAACAATTCCTCTAATTTATCCTTCTACCACATAAACATAAACAACCTCATTCAATAATTTGAGTAATATTATTCACTATATCCAAAAACATTTCTCTTGACCAATACCTTAATTACCACATAGTCCTTACGCTTAATACTAGGAAAATCTGAGAAATTACACTAATGCCTAGTAAGAGATATAATGAAATGCAATGTTCAATGTATGTTTATGCAATCTATCTCAGAAAGGAACCCTATCCCTTCTGTCATTCCATTTATGTTTTACTTTGTTTGTCCAAATGTTGGGGATTTCTGGTACGAAAGCAAAGATGAACCCTATAGGCCATGCTAGGTGTAACCCTAACTATATATCCCTACGTGGAATGAGTTGTTTCCGTTAGGGGTGTAACACCTAGGACCGTCACCAATCTCCTGAACCCCCACAAGCCATTTATGTTTATTACAATTCATTTCCTTTATAATTGAATTACAATTTAATATAGATTATGAACACGCAGTATAAGTCGAGAACTAAACGGATAATCGAACAACATTCTAAAAGGTTCGTAACAAATATACGAGAGTTATCCAAACCACACATTATCAAGAGAGTCATATTCATAGAATTCAATAAGGAAACATATAAAGAATTCAAACAAAAGAACAAACATGACTCTACTTGTGGTGTAGGGCCTCCGAATGGCCAAGACACACCCATTTTCCTTACCTAAGTTGAAGAACTAAGCCGAGACAGCTAACTCCAGCTCTGCTCAAGCTTACGGATTGTAACAACTTAAGCAGCTCACCCATTTCCAGCTCCGTGCTCCAATTCCTTAGCTCACTCATGTTCACACACTTAACACACACTCACATGGATGGAACTCGCCATTCACAAGAAGCTCACACTGTAAACTCTCACTGGGCTCTCCTCTCACGCTGGAATGGAAGTGAAGAAGAGGAAGAATGTTGAATGAAAGGGCAAAGAAAGCTTATACCCAGAGAGGAAGCAAGAAGAAGACCTACGGAGCAGAGGAGGTCAGCTCGCATGGTTTAGGATTTGATTCTTGTCGGAGGGTTGGGCACTTATTGCTTGTGTCATTATCGTCTGATTTTAAATTAGTTCTGTCATAGATCTGCTATGATTCGAATGAGTGCGGACGTGATGGTCTCATCCGCATTCGGCCGCAAGGCTAAAATCTCATAGGCAACCTCACTTCCTCGGACGGCGTCCCAATTCTATTTGTACCGTCCGAAAACTGAATTTGGATGCGACACGGCATCCGCACAAAGCGTCCGCTAGCATCCAAATTTGTCCAGAAATTGGACAGAGGCAAATTGGACGCGGTCTTCCCTCGTCCGCAGTCGCCTGCATAGCGTCTGAAAGTGCCCAGGATTAGAACAGAGGCCAATCGGACGAGACTACTCCACGTCCGCATTCATCCAGAAAACTCTTGACTCAAAACACTTGTCAATTTCAGCAGAAGTACTAGAATCCTTTTATGAAAACGCAACGAAATTAAAACAAAATATTAAAGAATATTAAGTAATTCACAAATCCTTTTTACAAATAATTTTTTTCTTACACTCTTTAGCCCAGCCAGCCACAAGATCCACCAGTGCAAATCCTTCATCAATTGTCTTTGACCTGTTCTTCGTATGATACCTACATCACAAGACCTAAACTAATGAGCCTAACGCTCAGTAAGAGATAGAATAAAATACAATGCACATGATATGCATGATCATACGATGCATTAGAGAAGAGAACCATATCTCTTCTGGAAGTTAAGGTGGAATACTCCCTAGAGTCATGTGGCCTAACTAGTCACTCCGACGAGGAGATATATCCATCGAGGGTGTTTCCACAAGCAGGCATCCTCACTTTTGTTGAAGACATTAGGGTTTCAGAACAGGCTAATTGTAAACCCTAGAATCCATGTAGCTAACTTCTAAACCTACCACTCCCTACGTGGGAGAAATCTACCGTATGGAAAGTCACAATTCACCCGAACCCCCACTCGCCTATTTACATATATTAATTATTTCATGCAATATTGTTCGTGAATACATACAATCCTATATGATGATATAAATGTCTAACAAACATATCACTAAAAGAACCTAAATCTAGTAAACACACAGCATACAATCCTAATTCTTGCGATGTAGGGTCCGAAGACCAAAACACAGAAGTATCAACTTGCCTGGCATCCGCAATGCGCGTAGTACACCAATTTAACCTTCACAGTACCTTCACAACAAATGACCCTTAATCATTAATCTAGTCAACAAGAATCTTATTCATCCGTAACAGAGTATCATAATCAATTACTCTAATTCACTTGACCATATTTCCCACAGTAGAGTAGAGAACCAATTAATGCCTACTTAACATGAAATTACCGAGTGAATACTAGTCATCTTCATATCTCTCTATAATCATTCAAGACTTATAGCCAACAAAAATACAAGACATTACTCATTTTCTCAATCTAACAATACCAAGCAATAACATCCAACCTGGTTTAGTTATTAACATTCTAACATTTCTTATGCACAAACTAGTAGCCAACAACAAACATTCAATTAACTGAACATATATCCAAGACTCAATTACCAATTAAAACCGACCGAGCACATTTCCATCACTCGAACACTAACCTGCGTACAACAACCAGTATTTCCAAGTGTTGGCATTTCTTAACCTAAGAGCAAGAATCACAAAGAGCTTAACTCAACTTAGAAGCATATCCAATACTTACAACACTTATATTGAATAAGGCTAGACAGTAATAAGGCTCGACAGTAACCAATCAAGAACAAAAACCAACACAACTTATAACTCCCCAACTATAATCTCATCAAAGCATCTTTCTATCACTGTTATCTTTCATTTCCAGTATTTATCACATAAACAAATCAATATAAACCATGGGAAATCATCTCACCAGAAGACCCATGAGAAGCTTCTTCTTCTCCTTTTCCTCCTTTGTTTCCTCTTTCTGTCCTTCACCCTTGCCTCACCACAAAATCATCGAACAAAGACAAACTCCAATTAAACATAGAAGAATTCCATTTTACAGCAAGAACTCCACCAATTGCAATAAAGAAAAGGCAAAAGCTTACCGAGGAGAAAAGGTATAGGAGAAACTCTTCATCACTCTATCATCAACTCTTCATCACAGTTCACACACATGACAGAATCTCACATCACTCTCCATGGTTGTAGCGCACAGGACAAGACTCACACCACTCTCCACGGTTGTAGCACACAGGACAAGAAGGAGAGTTCACCCTCCTTCCTTCAGTCATCCAGTGGTTAAAAAGACAGTAGAAGATCACGTCAAAACTGGAGAAAGCTGGGCAGTTGCCCATTTCAATGGAGAGTGGTCCAATGCTCAGACTCCACGTTGAATCATTGCTATCGACTCGGGAAAAGCTGCTGAAGAAGACCCGTCAGACCAAGACCAACAATTGACTAGTTTAGACCGAACCAAAGACCAACCCCATCGCGAACCAACACACCCTGCCCTGGCCGATTCGTCCCTGCCAATTCCAAACATCGCATTTTCCGATTCCGACAGCCGAACCACCCAATCCAGACGATCATGAAGGTGAAAATGAAACACTAATTGTTGACTTACCAGTGCCAGGATTTTGCATTGTCCAATTTCGCGCAATAGGGCGTTCTTTGTTCCCGCAACACGGGCACCCAACGAGCCCTAGCACACTTGAATGACATTGGCAAACTACTGCACACCGGAGTCGAACGTCGGCGCCATCCTGAGCCTTTCCTACGCCGTCTTCGTCTTCCTCGTCACCTCCGTTCACCCTCTGGTCCCAATCTCCCTCCCTCACTCTGTTCTTCTCTCTCTTCAAATGGTTTGAGACCATTTTTGTCTTCTTTGGACCGGTTCAAGGATGAACCGGTTCAATCCATCCCCTTAATTTATTCTTTCATTTTTATTTAATCCATTTCCTCTTAATTTTATTTAATTCAATTAATCCTTCTTATTTATCTCCAATTAATTACGCATCTATATTTTATTTTCTTCATTTTAAATTAAAAACGAGTCACCTTATTATTTTCGGATCGAGCCGAACCAAAACCGTTAAATCCATATTTAGCAATTACGTCCTTAGTAATATCCCTATAATTATTCGACTAATTTGAATATCGTCAATTATTTTCTAATTTAATCTTTTTAAATTTTTTGTATAAAAATCGGGATATTACAGTTAGAATTGTTGTTCTTTGACTGTTAAGTTCCGTAGATTCTGATGTTCGTTAGCATGTTTGTTGGCTATTTTATTCAATGAACACATGATTATATTCTGCTAGTATGAAGTGCGTTAATTTGCTGTTTATTCGTAGTATAATTCAATATTGCATTTACATGCATCATGATAATAGACATCATAGGAAATACCACCAAAAGGGGGTTGGTATTCATGTGTGAGAAGAAAACGAAGAAAGGAAAAGAAAGTAAGGGAATTGGAGGTTGGAGAGATGGTCCGGACATAACCGGTAGACTCAAAACCCCTTTTACCCTTCCCTACACGGGTTGTGCGTGCTTGTCTACCATAAGGTGTTAGGTGCCGGGTACTCGCCATGTCTCCGCTAAGAATCTCTAATCTCCCAACTTGATCTACAAGTTTATGATATGTACCTATGAGTAAAGAGCTATTTGGGGCAGATCTCGTTCCGACATAATGAGTTAGAGGCATTCATGTTGCATTCCTCATTTCCTTACTAAGCCTTTGGGCTTACAATTTACTTGTGGTGTAGGTACAATCGATGAACAAATAACAAAGAGATAATCTAAAGTAGAGATGAAGGATTTGCACTTACGAGATTGAGGCTAGTCAGGCTAAAGAGAATAAAAGAGAAAATGTTGTAAATGAATTGTAATTAATCATTTTGTTTTCCTTTCTCAAATGTGGTATTTATTTGTTAGTATTTCTTCATTAAATGATTTATTTACGCTTCCGCAAAGTTTTGATAAACACGCTATGTTTCCATGAAAGGTTTTATAACGTTTCAGTAACGATTTCATAACAGTTTTAACGAAAGGTTGGTAGTGGTTTGGTTTTAGTGTCGCACTCTGATTTGTTTTAAAAAGATTTCAATTGTTCTAGCAATATTTTAAATTTCCCGCATTTTTAAGAGATTACAAAAAACTTAATCTTTACAGTTGGTATTAGAGCCTGATTTTAAAAAGGATTTTGTAAACTACTCTGTTCATTTTTAAAACTAAATTCGTAGCTCGCTTGTTTTTTTTTACTGCATTTTCAAACCGAGCTCTGATACATTTTTCTGAGTAAAATGATTTTTGTAAAAGTCAAGCTGATACTGTTGCCTGTCTGCCAACACAAGCCTCAACGTGTAAAATCTTTCATCACTGTAAGTAAATTTCCTAATACTTTACTAACGTATGATTCCTTATTCAATTTGATAGATGATAAGTATTTCATTGTACTTAGGAGCGTAGATTCGCGAGTGTACTTGATAGCATTGGATATTATATTTTTGGATTTTAGATTCTGGATTTTTGGAGTTTGGATGAGATAAGTGAATATTCTTGAACTGTTTGAAATGGATTTATAGCTTTGGGGGAGTGTAAAAACAAATGAGACTGCCTAAATTTTTGGAAATAAGGAAAGGGGAAATAGGTTGAAAGGAAAAACCTGCGTAAACTGGATCAACTAGAATGTTGATTGTGGTCGCCTAGGTTACAATGGATTAGATAAATGATAGATTAGTTTCAAAAAAAAAATCTTAGTTAAGGACTAAACCGAAGTAGAAGAATAGCATCCCACTAGCACAAGTAATTGCCAACTTAGTATTGACCTTAGAAGAAGAATTTAGAGAAAGGAGTTGGACCTTAGTGAAGAACGTTGGATGAGAAACTTGTTGGATAGGTTAAGCTGATTCCTTCATATAATAGAATTCCTACAAGGACGAGGAGAATGTTGAAGGATAGTTCACTAAGAATGTGATAGGTTAGATTTGAGAAACTCTAGAAGGTCTAGTCTAGTAGTACGACCAACTTGGATTTGACGATGGCTTTCGACGTAAGTGGAATAATGCTGGATTTAGTAGTCAGTGGGTGGTAAGACTTATGTCGAACTTGGATTATGTTTTCCATCTCAGTTCGACCTCATTCAAGGTAACTAAGAATGTGACTTCACAACTATACAATAAAAGCGGATTCAATTGGTTGAGCTTCTCCTGGAACGAGTATATAAACAAAGACGGGAGAAGAAGCTAGAACAACAACGAAAATGGAAACGGAGACGGAAACAGAGACGGAAACAGAAACGGAAACAGAGACGAAAGTAGAGACGAAAATAGAAACGGAAATAGGAACGGGGACGGAAATAGAAACGAAGTTTCTAGAAATAAATTATGGAGATGGATACAGAAACAGAGACGGAAATAGGAACGGAGACAGAAATGTGAATGGAAAAGGAAACAGGAACGGAGATAGAAACAGGAACGGGAACAAATACTAAACCCGACCAGAAACGAGTACAGATACAAACAGAGAAGCAAGATGGAATGGGTCCAACTCAACCATGGGATGGTGTAGTTCAAAACTTAGGAAAGCTTGGATGGATGGATTCGATGGTGGAGAGTACGTTTGCATATGCCAAAGTCATAGGTGAGAAAGAGAAAGTATAAGTGCTAGGTTCTAAGTCACAGAATGAGAAGGATATGAGGGCTAGAATCGTATAGTGAAGGTGAGTTCGATGTCAAGTTCAGAATCTTTTGGTGGCAAGAGAGTCGTGGAGGCTCTTTCTCAGTGTTGAATTCACGTAGAAGAGGTGGAAAAATTTGATGAGAAACGTCAAATTTATGAGATAAATACTGTATATTCAAAAGTTGAGCGGCAACTATGAAGTAATTATTTGAATGAAGCGAAAATGGGATACAAGAGAGTTTTCGTTTTGCTCTTGATTTTGAAGAATGGTCGTGATTAAGGCAATTCTTTCTTTGGAATTGATGTAATCAGAGTTGCGCAGCGGAAGCACGAAGGTGAGTGAACACGAGGGTTTGATTGACTTTTGGTACAAGAGACACGATTGGACGAAGTCAAGCGGCTAGCTATAGGTAAAAGAGAGAGTAGATGGTCTAGATAAAATGAAGTATTAGGATGACGAGGTAACTACGTCATCAAATGGGGTAGCTAGGAAGAGATTCGATGCGTAGGATAGCGTTAGTGAGAGAATTACGTAGGGCAAATTTCGAGGACAAAATTTATTATAAGAAGGGGAGTATTTAACACCCCAACTTTTTAAGTTGGACAATTATCGGGGTATTACCGAGGACATTCTGAGCGTTAAGTCTAGGAGTATTTCCGTCAACATTTTTCCCATATACGTGATGTAATCAAGTGTGGGTGTATGGAGATATTACATTGCGTATTTATACGTGTAATTTTATGACGTGTATTTATGGGGAAGATATTGTGCAATAGGAGTTAAGTGAGAAAAATGTGTGGAAACGTTGTCCAATGTGTTTTCGAACGCCTACGGATGAGTTATGTCATCTGCAAGTGCATTGAGGGACATTCGTTGTTCGGCAAGGGACGTGCTGTAGTGACCCAGTTTTTATTTGCTTTAAAAATTGCGTGCAAAATTTTTAACTTTTTCTTTTATAAAATCAGAGTAAGACTTTTTTTTATGAAAACCCAAGAGTCTTTACTTAAAACGTTTATCAATTGTAGAAGAAGTAATAAAATCCTTTTTATAAAACACATCGGAATTTAAAACAAAGCATTAAAGAATGTTAAATAATTTACAAACCCTTTTTACAGATAAATTTCCTTTTAAATTCTTTAGCCCAGCTAGCCACAAGATCTACCCGTGCAAATCTTTCATCAACTGTCTTTGACCTATTCACCTGTTTCTCATATGTACCTATATCACCAGACCTAACTAATGAGCCTAATGCTCAATAAGTGATAGAATAAAATACAATGCACATGATATGCGTGATCATACAATGCATTACAGAAGAGAACCGTATCTCTTTTGGAAGTTAAGGTGGAATACTCCCTAGAGTCATGTGGCCTAACCAGTCACTCCGACGAGGAGATATATCCATCGGGGGTGTTTCTACAAGCAGGTATCCTCACTTTTGTTGAAGACGTTAGGGTTTCAAAACGGGGTAATTGTGAACCCTAGAATCCACATAGCTAACTTCTAAACCTAACACTCCCTACGTGGGAGGCATCTACTGTATGGAAAGTGACAATTCACCCGAACCCCCCACATGCCTATTTACATATATTAATTATGTCATGCAATATGTTCGTGAATACATACAATCCTATATGATGATATAAATGTCTAATAAACATATCATTAAAAGAACCTAAATCTAGTAAACACATAGCATACAATCCTAATTCTTGCGATGTAGGGTCCGAAGACCAAAACACAGTTAGTATCAACTTACCTAGCGTCCAAAATGCACATTATCCCATAATCGTCATTCTCCTTTCTTTAATACCTTCAAGCTATAATTACATTTGATTATCAACAATTAACCAATAACAACTATTCATAGAGTCATAACTTATACCTACATTAATAATAACTCAATGATATACATAATTTCCTCATTCAACGCTTAATAAAATTTCACAACCTAAAATCCCATGAAATCACTTAACAGCTTTCCAACTCCATATTCCGATCGCAATTTTTTCATAGAATCAAGAAATATCAAATCATGGAGAGTATTATCCATAATGCACTTAAAAAAATCAAGTCTTCAACCATGTCTATGTCCAGTTCATAACTTCAATATTCATTCCTAACAAAATAACGACTTTCATGCTTCACTGAATAACAGTTTTTGATACTAACTTCCAACTTCGTGCTTTACCCTATTTAAGTCATTATCTCCTATCATTCTCAATTGACAGTAAGCAAACCATAATATTAAGGATAATTAGAACTACTTTTCTCAGCACATAAAATCCATTGCTTCATGCTTCCCAATATTAAAGTTTTTAGTTCATGCTTAACTAAAGAAATTAACAGTTCTAATTATACATTTAGCACTTTATCATTCCACTTAACTTTAGCAAATCCAAATATTCAGAGCTAAACATTATCAACAGAATACTACATTTCAACAATGGCTCACAGTCAAAACCAAATCATCTAGTAGGTGAAGTGTCATTCATTAAACCCTTTACAAAATATCCAATAATTAAACTAACTTCCATTCCAATAATTCAAACTTTGGACAAATAGAAATCACCACTATCTACATACATATTTTCAAAGCAATAAACAGAACAACAATAGATACAAGGACTACAACCCAGTAATGCATAAGTTTGAGCAGTGCATAAAACCAACAGATCCATCAATAACCAAACTACAGCTTCACAAACTTAACTTTTCAAGCAACCTTTACTCCCAGAGGATATATATATACAGAAGTACTGTCAAGTAACCATATACCATATCTTCATGCTCTTCACATAACTAAAACTGTAAAGACAAATAGGAAGAAAACCACCATACTAGAGGCACCCGAAGGAAAAAGGTAGAGCTGTTCCCTACACTTTCACTTCTTCCTCTTCTTTTCTCCTCTGTTCTCTCGGCCTTAGCTTGCTCTAGAGAGCATTCCCACTCTCTATCACTTTTCCTCCGTCTCACCTGCTCACTGTAATTGAATGAAAACGTCCAACATGCTTACCCATCCACTGCCATTGATTTATAGGCAGAGGAGACGACTTCCACTGACATGAACCTGGAGGATAATTTCCCACTTCAAGGAATGTGGTCCAACCAGAGAATGCCGAGTGGAAAATTGGCTAGAGAAAGAGTAGCTGGAAGAACCAACTCCGGTACGATCCAGCATGAACGATTCGGATCACTGTCTGCCCCTGCCATCATCAGTTCGTCACTGCCCACGTCCACCGAAGCAAAACACGGCCACACTTTCGCCGAATCATCCAGTTCAGAACTCCAGGGAGAAGAAATCAAAGCAGAAACTACCAACTTACCTTCACTGACGGTTTGCAGCTCGCGAGCATTCTTCATTCCCGCAACACGGGCGCACCACCAAGCCCTAGCTCGCAACCACACGCCATTCGATGTCGTCGTTCGATGCACGTTTGTCGAACAGCCCTTCGAGCCCGAGCCCTGCCTCCGAGCTCGTCGCCTGAGATCGCCCATCACTCTCCCCTTCTCGTGTCGCCTGATCCACCCCCCTCTTTTCCCTCTCTCTGTTCTTCTCTCTCACAAATGGCCAGCGGCCATTTCATTTAACTTAAACCGGTTCAGAAGGAACCGGTTTACTTCCCTTCTTTAATCTTTACAATTAATCAATTTCTTTTAATTTCATTTATTTAATTTTATCTTCATAAATTATTCCAATTAATTTAACACTTAACGTCCACATAACATTTTATTAAATCTATAATTAATTATTCTTCTATATTTTAATCCCACTTTATTTATTTCTTCATTTTTAATTAAAATTGAGTCACCTAGTTATTTTCGAATCGAGTCGAACCAAAACCGTTAAATCCATATTTAGCAATTACTCCCTTAGTAATATCCCGATAATTATTTGACTAATTGGAATATCGTAAATTATTTTCTAATTTATTCTTTTTAAATTTTTGATACAAAAATTGGGATATTGCACGTGCGTCTTAATTCTAAGGACTTTCGGACGAATGCAAACGACTGTGGACGTGGAGTAGTCTCATCTGATTTGCCTCTGTTCTAATCCTGGGCACTTTCGGACGCTATGCAGATATCTGCGGACGTGGGAAGACCTCGTCCAATTTGCCTCTGTCCAATTTTTAGACGAATTCGAATGCTGGCGGACGCGTTGTGTGGATGTCATGTCACGTTTGGATTCAGTTTTTGGATGGTACAAACAGAATTGGGGCGCCAATTCTCGTTCGCGGAAGCAAGGTTGCCTGTGAGATTTTAGCCTTGCGAACGAGACCATCACGTCCGCACTCATCCAAATCATAGCAGATCTGCGACATAATTGATTTAAAATCAGACAAAAATGACGCATAACAAATAAGAGCCCGACCCTCCGATAAGAATCCGATCCCAGACCATGCGAGTCGACCTCCTCTTCTCCCTAGGTGTCCTTCTTGCCTCTTCTCTGGGTATAAGCTTTCTTCCACCTTTCATTCAACATTCTTCCTCTTCTTCACTTCCATTCCAACGTGAGAGCCCCGTGAGAGTTTACAGTGTGAGCTTCCTGTGAATGGCGAGTTCCATCCATGTGAGTGTGTGTTAAGTTTGTGAACGTGAGTGAGCTAAGGAGTTGGAGCAAGGAGCTGGAAAAGGGTGAGTTGTTGGAGCTGCTGCAGTCCGTAAGCTGGAGTTAGAGCCGGAGTTAGCTGTCCCTGCTTAGTTCTTCAACTTAGGTAAGGAAAATGGATGTGTCTTGGCCATTTGGAGGCCCTACACCACAAGTAGAGTCATGCTTGTTCTTTTGTTTGAATTCTTTATATGTTTCCTTGTTGAACTCCATGACTATGACTCTCTTGATAATGTGTGGTTTGGATAACTCTCGTATATTTGTTGCGGATCTTTTAGAATGTCGTTCGATTATCCGTTTAGTTCTTGACTTATACTGCGTGTTCATAATCTATATTAAATTGTCATTCAATTATATTTCAAAGCCGTATGTTCATTTCCATCCTGCTGTTATAATTCGTTATTTACTGCCGTAATGTAAAGCATGTTGTACATTTTACTCACTGTTATATCTTGTTACTTTTCTGTCAAATCATGAAGCATGTGAGCACGTTTTATTTGCTGTTATGTTTTACAATATTCGGTCGAGTTCTAAAGCATGTTAGTTGTTTTATCCGCCGTTAGAATTGTCGTTATTTTCTGTTAGTTTCCGTAACTACGAAGCACGTTTTGTATGTTTCATTTTATTAAATGTTTAGTATGTTTCGCTATTATGCCCTGTTACAAATACAGCATGTTAGCACGTTGTTGTTCACTATTATATTCCATGTTTGTTGTTGAATTACAAAGCATGTATGCACATATTAGTTCGTTGTCGTATTTCGTATTAGTTGTCAAATTATAGAGCATGAATATTATTTAATTCATTGTTACGTTTTGGAATTTATTGTCAAATTAGGATGCACGTATGCTAAGTCAATTCGTTTTTATGTTCGTATATTAGTCGTACTTCGCTGTTAGACTTTGTATCATATACCATTATTTCCAGCTTTAATTCAAAGCATGCTAACGGTTTTATGTCGTTATTAGTTAATTGTTATACGCTATTAATTCCTAGCAAATCCTGGAGCATATTATATGTTTTATTCGTTGTTAGAATTTTGTTCTTTGACTGTTAAGTTCCGTAGATTCCAATATTTGTTAGCATGTTTGTTGGCTATTTTATTCAATGTACGCATGATTATTTTCTGCTAGTATGAAGTGCATTAATTCGCTGTTTGTTCGTAGTTATAATTCTGTATTGCATTTACATGCATCATGATAATAGACATCCTAGGAAATACCACCAAAAGGGGGGTCGGTATTCATGTGTGAGAAGAAAACGAAGAAAGGAAAAGAAAGTAAGGGAATTAGAGGTTGGAGAGATGGTCCAGACCTAACTGGTAGACTCAAAACCCCTTTTACCCTTCCCTACACGGGTTGTGTGAGCTTGTCTACCGTATGTAATACCCCGACTTTTATATCAGAATTTAAAAATGATAAATTGGAAGTAATTGGGGATATTCGAATAAGTCAAATAAATTATTAAGGACGTAATTGTTATATATGGACTGAGCCGGTTTTGGTTCAGGTTGGTCTGAAAATAGGTGACTCGATTTTAATTAAAAATGACGAAAATAAATAATGGGATTAATTGGAGAAATTAAGAAGGAAAGGATTTAAATAAATAGGAATAAGAGGATTTAAGGTAAAAAGAATAAATAAATTTGGAGGAAGAAAAGAAAATAAGTTGAATGATGGAAGAAGGACCGAACTGCCCGTTCGGTTTGGTTTGAGGTTTAATTAAAATGGCCTTCGGCCATTTAAGTGAGAAAGTGACAAGAGAGACAGGGGGTTTGGGACCGAGAGAAGAGGAAGAGCGATGCGAGCTCAGCGAGGCTCAGGCAATGGTGGGGTACAGCGTCGTGGTGCTGCGGGTGCTCCTCCGCAGTGGTCGGTTGGTCACGGCTCGGTGAACGACAGGTTGTCGCGGCTAGGGCTCGGGTTTCACTTCGCTGGACGGATCTGTGGGGCATCGGACTGCGATGCTCTGTCGATTGCCAGTGACTGGTGACGCTCAGCTGCGATGGAATGGCAATGACAAGCAATCTGTAGCGCTTGGCGATGATGGAGGGGTGAACGACAGTTCTTGCTGGGAATCGACTGGGGCGGTTTGTTCGAGCTGGACAAGACTGGAGCTGGTTCCTCCAGCTGCTCCTCCTCTAGCAGACTTTCCACATGGAGTTTGGTAAGTGGACCACTTTTCTTGATGTGTGTAATTTATCCTCCAACGTTTGTGTCGATGGCAGTCTCCTCTCAGCTAATCTCATTTGGTACAAAGGAAATTCAGTTGGTTCTGCTGCTGCTCTCGGTTGTGTCGTGGTGAGGTACTCTGTAGAATGGGAGAGTTGTGGCCAAAGGATGGACTATGAGGAGTGTAGTGAATGGTGTAGCTGTGAACTAAAGGGTGGACAGCTCTCTGGATGATGGAGAACGTGTTGGTGGAGCTGCTGCTCCTGGGTCCTTCTGGTAAGCACATTTTCCTTCATATTTTTATAGATTTTCAGATGATTGGTAAGAGTAGACAATAATGTGTGGAGAATGATCCCTGTTTAAGTGTCTTGGATGAACATATTCTGGAAATGTTGTGCATATATTGGACTTAGTTCTTGTTCTTAACTACCAAGTGTTGTGAATGCTCTCGGTTAGGTGTGAGTTTCCTGAATGAGTTTGTCACCCTGTTAATTGGATGATAAGTAATGAATTCAGTCTTCTTTAATGAATAAGTAATGGATTTAGGCCTCTGTTGGTTATTGATAAATGTGTATAAGTTGGAATATATGGGAATTTTTGCACTATCTCCTTGATTGGTACTGTGTTGGGTAATCTGTTGTTTGTTGCTTCTGAACTGTGAAGGAATGTTAGTCTGTTGGAAGTGTTTACTTCATTGGTGGGTTCTTGCCAAGTTATATATTTTGAGGAAAAATTGCAATGTGATTTATCCAGCCTTGTTAGAGATATTGCTATGTGATTTGTCCAGCTTTGTTAGATTTAAGTGTTGTTCTGTTGTTCAATTGGTTCTCTAGAAAAGAGTGTTTCTTTAATGAATGTTGTGAAGTCATATGTTGTATGTCATATTAAATTTTGAGTGTCTACTCTAATTTGGGCTTGGAGATGTTTTGGCATGTGGTTGATAATATGTGAATCATGTTTGGACTTTATTATTGGATTTTAGTCAATGTGGATATGTCTGTTCCATGTTTCTAGTTATATTCTATCGAAGTTACATTCTAATTGGAAATGGTTTAAAGAGAATAGCTCCGAGAATAATATAAATGATAGATGGTTTACTAGAGAATATTGTTGTGAGTTATGATTGGTGTTAATCGATAATGTTGACGGAAACGGTTAAGTGTCTAAGTTGAACTTGGGTTAAGGATTCTTGTAAGTAACAAATGAATATGTGTTGAGATTGGTAAGTTGTGATTTTAATGATAATTGTTATGAAATTGTGAAGGTATAAAAAGGAGAAGGACAACGTTAATTTCTGAACTGCGCTATGGACTCCAAGTAAGTTGATACTTCCTGTGTTTTGGTCTTCGGACCCTATATCGCAAGAATTAGGATTGTACGCTGTGTGTTTACTAGATTTAGGTTCTCTTAATGATATGTTTACTAGACATTTATATCATCATATAGGGTTGTATGTATTCACGAGCATATTGCATGACATAATTAGTATATGTAAATAGGCGTGTGGGGGTTCGAGTGATTGGTGACTTTTCATACGGTAGGATACTCCCATGTAGGGAGCAGAGTGAGAAGAGAGTTAGCTACGTGGAATCTAGGCTTCACACTTTCTCCCATTCTGAAACCCCCAACGTCTTTAACGAAAGTGAGGATACCGGCATGTGGAACACCCCCGATGGATATATCTCCTTGTCGGAGTGACTGGTTAGGCCACATGACCCTAGGGAGTATTCCACTCTAACTTCCAGAAGAGATACGGTTCTCTTCTGTAATGCATTGTATGATCATGCATATCATCGGCATTGTATTTCATCCTATCACTTACTAAGCGTTAGGCTCATTAGTTTAGGTCTTGTGATGTAGCTTCGTACGTGAAACAGGTGAACAGGTCAAAGACAGTTGATGAAGGATTTGCACGGGTGTATCTTATGGCTGGTTGGGCTAAGGAGTAACTAGTTTTGTAATTAATAAAGTAAACAACTTGAGTTCAATAAATGTGCTATTTAATGCTTCCGCGATATTTTGAGAAAAATGATCTTTATAAATGAATGTTGTTCCTCAACTAAAATGTTTCAAGATTTTAAGTAATGTGTTTAACACTCGGTTTTAAAAGAAAAGTCGTACTCTGATTTTATAAAAGAAAAATTTTAAATTTCATGTGATTTTAAAGTAAATAAAAACCAGGTCGTTACACCGTATGGTGTTAGGTGTCGGGTACTCACCATGTCTTTGCCAAGAATCCCCAATCTCCCAACTTGATCTACGAGTTTATGATATGTAACCATAAGTAAAGAGCGGTTTGGGACAGATCCCATTCCAACATAATGAGTTAGAGGCATTCATGTTGCATTCCTCATTTCCTTACTAAGCCTTTGGGCTTACAATTTACTTGTAGTGTAGGTACAATTGACAAACAAATAACAAAGAGACAATCTAAATCAAAGATGAAGGATTTGCACGTGCAAGATTGAGGCTGATCAGGGCTAAAGAGAATAAAAGAGAAAAGGTTGTAAATGAATTATAATTAATCATTTAGTTTTCCTTTCTCAAACGCGGTATTTATTTGTTAGTATTTCTTTATTAAATGATTTATTTACGCTTCCGCAAAGTTTTGATAAACCCGCTATGTTTTCATAAAAGGTTTTATAACGTTTTAGTAACAATTTCATAATGGTTTTAATGAAAGGTTAGTAGCGATCCAGTTTTAGTGTCGCACTCTAGTTTGTTTTAAAAGAGATTTCAATTGTCCTAGCAAAATTTTAAACTTCCCGCATTTTTAAGAGATTACGAAAAAACGGGTCGTTACATTAAATATGCTAATTACTAAACATGCTCAAGGAAGGTTATAAACACCGATTAAGTAGTTGACATGTTTAGATTAACTAATTAGTTCGCATGTTTAGATTAATCAATTGATTAGTTAAACTACGATAAACTAATTAATATGCTCTGGATTCTATTTAATTAGCAACATGCTCAATTATATGTAGCAGAACATTATATATATGCATTGAATGAAAGAAATGACAATTGATAATTAACACGGGGAATAATTAAACTAAATAGCAAGTAAAACTATAAACTAAATGTAGCAGAATATCACAGCAAGTAGTTCATTCTTTCCTTAAACCTTCAATAAGCATTCATCACATCTAAACATTTTATTTATCTAAGCATTCACTAAGCATTTTCATTCCTATAATTGCAGTAAATAACTTACGAGAAAGAGAACTAACAGTAAAACCAAGGATATTGTAGTAAATAAACTACAGGAAACTAAGGAAACTATCAGCAGTAAAATCACCCAAGAATAAACTCAACTCACGCACACTACTTGTGGTGTAGGGCCTCCAAATGGCCAAGACACACCCAA
>CM039481.1:26385796-26445622 GCA_022433065.1 Begonia loranthoides
ATGTTGACAATAACAAAACAACAAGCCAATATACTTAAACAAAGCACCCCAACCAACTAATAACAGGGAAATCTATTTTCCAGCACCTAAATCAAACCAAAGACTAATACAACAGAGATTAACCTTCAACAACAGAGTGTATTTATCCACTTACTGACCAATAACAGAGCAGTGAATGGAAGAAATAGAGGGCACCCACTTTAAATAGAATCACAGAACTTCATTCCAACAAGAATCAACGAATTAGCAACTCATTAACGTAACCAAAAGTTGCAAACCCAACAACACTGTCAAACTTCATCCAAAAACAGAAGCCAATACCAAAACAACCGATGAAGAAAAACTCACCAGAAGCTCTTGGCCATTCACTTCCATCCAGCAATCTGCTCCTCGCTCTCTGCCTCTCCTATGTATATCGAACAAGAGAGGACACTCTCTGCCATTTCCCAGGGGCAAAGAGTGACATTCTCCAGCATGCCCGACCACCATTGCCCAGCCTGTACAAAGGGTCCCCCATGCCCAACATGCTGTCCACTTCACCTAGAGAACGCACCGGTTCTGTAACATCCCGTATTTTTAAAATACATAAAATCCAAAACTTTCTTTTCGTAAAATTTGATCGATAAAACCTTTTACTTTTACTTTTACCCGTTTACTTTCATCTTTTTCAATTTACTTTCAAAAACCATAACAAATGTAGCGGAATAGAAACAAAACATTAAAGAATAAATTACAAAACTCTTTTTCAAATACTTTACATTTAGCTCTTTACCCCAGCCAGCCACAAGATCCACCCGTGCAATACACCAATCAATTGTCTTTAACCTGTCATCTGTTGCTCGTTCATACCTACATCACAAGACCTAAACTAATGAGCCTAATGCTCAGTAAGTGATAAAATGAAATAGAATGCAATGCATGACCATACAATGCAATTTAAGCCAAAGTACATACATGACAAACACCGTGGGACATGAGGAAGATGGCCAAGTAATTACATATAAACGTATCATAAGCTTCCTCATGCCGTATGTACTTTTTGTTCCGAGAACGTTGGGGATTTCAGAATGGGAGACAATGAACACTCGATCCCATGTCACTCACTTACTTTCTTTTCAATTTTCTCTCATGCACTCTTCTTCCTACCATGGGATGTCATTGTTATTCCCGAACCCCCACATGCCTATTTACATAATTTATTATGTCATACAATATGCACGTGGATTCATACAATCCTATATGCAATAAATGTCTAATAAACACATCATTAAAAGAACCTCAATCTAATAAACACCCAACATACAATCCTAATTCTTGTGATGTAGGGTCCGAAGACCAAGGCATAGTAAGTATCACTTACCTGGCGTCCATAACGCGTTTCTGTTTCTTTTCTTCTCTTCGTACCTTTAAAATCATAACAACTATGTATTAATAACAATCCCTTAAACTCTAACACTTAATAACCTTGCAATACCAATTCCAAAACCTTAACAATAACGGAATAGTAATAACCTTACAATGTTGCTCATTCCATCAATGTGTCATGATAAACATTCGGGATATTACAGGTTCAGCATTGAAGAATCGACAGGCTAAACCGTGGCCTTTAGTAGGTCCAGCATGAACCGCCCAGACCAACGCCCCTGCCTCCCCGATGCTATCGCCATTTCTCCTCTTCCGAACACCACGCTACCGTCAATCCACCTTACCGTTGCCATCCCGCTGTCACTGCGCCTTTGTCGTCGCTAGTTGGCCATCGCCGAGCCTCCATTGCACGACTCGGCACTTCACTGTTCAGATCCACGAGCCCTAGCCGCTCACCATTCTCCAAGACACCGCCACCTCCGTTGCTCACACGTTCGCCGTCGCAGGCAGCTACCCAAGCCGAGCCCGAGCTTCACCATCCGTGGGTCCCTCGCTCCGTCTCTCTCGTTCTCTCTTCTCTCTTCTTGACTTCTCTGTTTGACTGAATGGCCAAAGGCCACATGAAGAACCTTCTGTTGATTTCCCAACTGAGCCCAATCAGCTTGAACCGGTTCAGCTCTCCCTCCCCTCCTCAATTCAATTTCTCTTTTTAATTTCCTTATTTTAATCTTAATTAATTAATATTAAAAAAAAGTGACATATATTTAAGTGTTAAATATTCGTATCACATATTAACAGACCCAAAATTGTAACTCTCGACTTATTCCAAATATCGTTAAAAGATTATTAGAGGTCTAACTTAAATTTCTTAATTCCATTTTCTAAATTGATTTCCATTAATTAAACCTCCAACAATTTCTCTTAAATTATAACCTAACGGTCACGTCCTTGGTAATACCCCGATAAATATCCAATTAATCTAAATATCTTCAATTACTTCGCAATGATTCTTATTAAATTCCGATATAAAAAGTCATGGTATTACAACAAAAGGTTAGGGTTACTCTACCAAAATGTTGAGAGGAGCAGTGAGGGTATTCTGGATTTTATTAAAAGCTGAAAAGGTTGCTAGAGGAGTTCTTAGGTTTAAGGAAATTAGTGTCTGAGTGGGAGAACATATCTGTGAGAAATATTCTTGCATGATCGCTACGTTTTCTTCTTCTGGTGATAGTATGTTGTTCTAGTGTAATTGTTTTATGGAGTTCTGAAGGTGAGAGAAGGGTTTGAGAAAAGGTGGTTGTTGTACTGTTTTACAGAGAGAAGTATTTCTTGATTCTGGAGTTTGTGACAGAGAAGAGAAATTGTGATGGGTGTTCAGTGAGTGACCGAGAATGAAAGCAATGAGATTTTATGAAAGAAAGTCTTTGGAAAAGTGAGGAAACAGTAAGGTTCTGTTGGTGAAGGAGAAGAGGTTTCGAGGAGAGTGCTAAAGAAATTGAAGAGAAGTAACTATTAAAGCTAAGGACTTCAGGTAAGTGGTATTACATGTGTTTTGTCTGAAAGGGCCAACATCACGGGAATTATGGGGTGTTTACTGTTTGTTTAATTGATTGTTATGAATCATATGTTTATTAGATTTAAGTTGAGTTCCTTAGTTAGGACAGATCACATTTTAAGGATACAATTGAGAAACACGTTAGATAGGATTGTATGTGCACGACAACGTTAAGACTTGGAATCCTAAAGTACACGAAAATGGAATATACGTAAATAGCTTTGGTCCGGTTGGTTATGCCGGCACAGAAATCAAAGTATACAAAAATGAAATGAATGTAAATAGTTATTTTTTTGTTCGATTGGCTATGCCTGGCATAGAAACCAAAGATAAGTAAACAGCTGTGGACTGGTTAGTTAGGCCCGGCACAGAAACCAAAGACAAATAAATAACTGTGGTCCGGTTGGATACGCTCGGCACAGAAATCAAGATAAGTAAACGAATGTTTGTGTGGTCTGGTTGGATACTCTTGGCACATAAATGTAATAAATAACAGTAAAAGACATGAACAGTAATAGATAAGTAAAACTGAAAAATGTATACGATGTTACAAATGTTATATGTGTATTTCATGTTTTATGTTTATACTGCTTACTGAGCTTTGGGCTCATAGTTAGGTCCGGTTGATGTAGGTAAGGAGCCGATAATTGGATAAAGTTGTTAAAGGATATAGTTGATGGGAAATCACTGGGCTGGGCATTTGTGTTGTTGGTGACATTGGCCTTGGGTTATGGTTCACATAAATGAAATAAATGTATTTAAATGTTTTAAAAGTTTTTAAGTGTTTTATGACTTCAAACAAATGTTTTTCTTGTGTTTTAAGTTAATGTGCTTATTTAAAATATTGGTTTGTCGTATTTAAAAAGACTTACGTTGTATGTTTACTCTGAGCCTTCCGCTGTATGGTTATTAATCTAGTTTTCCATCATGCAAATGATTTAAAGAAAAGAAAATTTTTATACGGAAAAAGTTACGGGATGTTACAGAGAAACTCATAGTGCTCGTATATTGTTCTGAACGCCGTCTTTGGAATATCAGCAGGCTTAACCTTTAATTACTAATATCCCGATCAAAGATCAATCTTTGAAAAGACACAAACACATTGCAACTGATCGAATAAATCATCAATTTTGGGCAAGGTTTATCTATTCTTGATTGTCACTTTATTCAGTTCTCGGTAGTCGATACACATTCCCATCAATCCATCTTTCTTCTTTACAAACAAAAACGACGCTCCCCTAGGTGAAAAACTGGGACATATGAACCCTTTGCCAATTAACTCTTCTAACTAAGTTTTCAACTCTTGTAATCCAATCAGTGCCATCCTATAGGAATTTTTAGAAATCGGTTCAATACCAGGATGCAGATCAATTATGAACTCAATTTTTCTATCAAGCGGCAACCCTGAAAGGTCATCCAAAAAGACTACCGGAAAGTTTTGAACAATGGTAATTTCTTCCAACTTTGCTTTTCATACCACCATTGCATCCATCATATTCACGAGAGATCCTTCACATCCATTTCTCAACAATCGGTCTGCCTTAAGCGCAGAAATTACTGGTAGTTTGCCTTTTTCTTTGACTTCGTGAAACATGTGTTGTTCACCATCAGGAGAGACAAAATATACTTCTCTCTTTCTGCAATTAACCATTCCATGATGCTGTGATAACTAGTTAATACTCATAATAACATCGTACCCCTTCATATCCATGACAATCAGGTCGACATGGAAAGTACAATTATTTATTCTAACTGCATACGCCTTTAGCATACTACTAGCAATCAAGCAATTGCCAAAAGGCAAGAGTACTCTATACTCATTTTTACTAAATTAGGGAGACAATTTGCTTTTAGGCAAAATCCAAATGACATAAAGGAGTGTGTAGCTCCTGAATCAAATAGAACATAGGCAGCTATGTCGTTAACATAAATTATACATTACACGATTGGGGAAATAATTCATTTTATGCAAGATTTAAACTCCTACAATAGATAGCACATATGTAGCTACTTCATTAATCATAAATTGCACGTGAAACAACTGCAGACTACTCCTCCTCTTTCTCATTCCCATATAGGGAGAATACTCTTGTTGCCTCCCTATCTGGTTCTCTCCCCAAAGTTGAACAAACTCTAGTGACATGTCCCAGCTTTCTGCATTTATAACACAGCCTTGAGTTTGTTCTGCATTCTCCATAATGATTCTTCTTGCATTTTGGACATTGATTGGGCTGGTTTGTTCTAGTATTAGACGGTTCAGCATTTGCTTCGGTCATAATACGCTTATCCTTCCTTTGTTGCTCCTCATTCTCTTATGGCCTTTTAATTCCTTTGTTCACCAATGGTCCACCCCTCTATTGCTGATTCTGGTCATTCTTCCAAAACCTTTGGTTTATTTCTCGTTGCCTAGCTACCATTAATTCATCATCCTCCACTTCTAATGCATTAGAGACAATCTTCGCATATGGAATATCCTAAGTTCTAAAGATATTGACTCCTCTGAAGATTTCTACTTTCAGCACTTGGACAAATTGATGGACCTTATGCTCATTGCTTGCCACTAGGTGTGACGCAAATCAAGACAACGCTTCAAATTTCCATATATATTCCAATACAGTTTCAGTTTCACGTAACTGTACAAACTCTACCGATTTCTTTGTTCGGATCGACTGGTTGAAATATTTTCCATAAAAGATCTCCTTAAATTATTTCCATGTTAGGGCTCAAACATCCTATGCTGCCTTAAAAGAAGCCTACCTAAACCTTGCATCTTGAATCAGCAGGTATGCAACACATGAAACTTTCTCGATTTCTCTAATCCTTGAGTAGTCAAACATATCTTCTAGAGATTGTATCCATTCCTCAATTCCCATAGCATCAACAACATTCCCGACAAAGCTTGGAGGCCTAAGTCTTCCAATGTTTTCCCATTCAGCCTCATCGAGACCCACATCTGACGTTGATTTCCATTTCCATTCTCTCTTTCCATCATACACCCCATATATTGAAATTGGCAATCTACTGTAGTAGTCAGTTGGCCAAGTGTTTCATTGTTGTCATCCTATTGAACAACCAGTTCTTGGCCCACAACATTTTCTTGGCCAACGGTTTCGTCCATCACATTATTAGCTCCGACAACTTCGTCCCTCACATTATTAGCTTGCATATTTCCTCTAGTTCCTCTCACCATTCTATTATCCTACATTAATTTTATATTGTGTGAAACAACTAATTATCATATAGTAAATTTTAAATTGTGGAACAATTCACTAACAAAGCAATTCAACTAAGAAATTTTAAATTTAACTTATAGTCGATGAAGTATGTCGCGATAAGTCTTGTGTTACTAGCAGTCTACAGAAACGCACTTGACCCGGTCATGCTCTGATATCATATTGTAACATCCTATTTTTCCATTTAAAATATTTCTTTTTAAAATCTGTTTGTATAACAAGTGAAGGGTAATTAACAGAGTAAACATAAGCGGAGTTCTTTAAATTAAAACATATAAAAGTCACTCAAAACATGTGACAACCTAGTTTTTTTAACCTTTTAAAAATGAGTTAAATTTAAAACAACTAAAATTTTATTAAAACCTTCTTAATTAAATCAGAGTTCTTCCCTAAAAGTCAAACCGTTAAAAACCCTTTCCTTAGACTTGTTATGAAAATTGTTCTAAACAGTGGAAAACTATAGTTATAAAAATCTTTTCTCAAAACATAGCGGAAGCATAAAAAATTCATTTAAGGAATACTAAACAGATAATTACGAGTTAATTGGAAATTACTTTTCTCTTTTACTTTCCTTAGCCTAACCAGCCACAAGTCCCGCCCATGCAAATCCTTCATCAACTGCTCTTTCACCTGTTCATCATTTTTCTCGTGCGTGTATCTACACCATTAGCAACTGTGAGCCCGAGGCACAGTAAGAAATGAGGAATGCAATATGCTTTATGCCTCTCTTTAATTCTTTTGGAATGGGTACCGCCCCAAACCAATTTTTTCTTTACATTTCATTCTTTCATTTCTTTCATTCATAACTTGTACGTCTAGCGGGAGATTAGAGGAACCCGTGTTGGAGGTATAGTCTTGGTCGGCTTCTAACCACCTATGATAGTTGGTCTCGTTCCCGACGAGGGAGGAGACCTGTCTAGTCTACCTGATTAGATCCACACTACCCGTCTGACCCCTCCCCATTTCCTTTCTTTCCTTTTCATTCATTTCATTCATTCATTTTTCTCACATAATGCATATGAATACCCCTTTCCGACGGGGCATTTCCTACTTGTTTCTATTATCATGATGCATGTCCATGAGAAACATAATCGTGATGAATGTCAATGAGAAGCAGTAATAACGATGATATAAAAACATGAAACTTAAAGCATTAATCATAACAATATAAAAGTATGAGATAAGGAAGTCTAGCAACATACCATATAGGCATGCTCGGTAATTTAAAGGAGGCAATAATAATATAGACATGTTTGCTATTTAAAGGAAACAATAATATCATAGGCATGCTTGGCAATTTAAAGAAAGTGATAACGATACAAACATGCTTAGTAATTTAAAGGAAATAATAACAATGTGCTAACTTCATAAACATACTTAAGGATTAAACTAATAACGTGCTAATAATATAGACATAACAAGTAAAGCAGTATAGTAAGAGTGCAAACAAACATTTAAAGGAAAGACACTGCTAATGGTGTAAGGCCTCCACAAGCCAACGACTCTACTCAATTTCTTACCTCGAAGCTTTAATTTGTATTCATACTTAATCTTTATCCTTCTTTTTCCTTTTCAATACCTTCATAATTAAAACATTTACTCATTAAAAATCATAACTTATTAATTTCATTTTTCCCCTATCCTTAGTTTACATAATAATTCTAGAAACTCATTGACACCTAAAATGGAACATAACATCAAATAAAGAACATTATCCTTGATAATATCTTTCCAATCATTCTAAACTATAGCCAAGTAGCGAATAACATCACAAACTAGCAGTAAGGCACAATTAACCAACAGGATATATTTTGTCTAATGATAATGTCCATTAATCTCATCGGTGCAAAATAGGAAACCCAACCATTAACATAGCATTTTCCATATTCGTCCTCAACAAAATATAAATATTCTAAATAGATTCATGTCTCAGAGTTCATGCAACTATATGGTGAGCATTTATTTACAGCCACAAATCAGAAAACAAATCGACCAAAGCTTCACTTCATAACAACAGGGTACCTAACAGTCCAAAGAGCCAATTAATTTAACTTTCAACAACTAAGAAATAGCCAACTAAAAGTATCATGCTATAATAACGGAGTATCAACAATCCACAGAGGCATTATCCAATAAACTCCATATCAACTACCACATCTAGCATCCAGGAAATTCATAAACAACAGATAATTAAATCCAACTATAGAGAGTATTTATCCAACAACAGACAATACAGAGAGCCTAACATCCTTACAAATCCATAGACAACAGTGAATATTCAGTTATCTTTAGCATTTGTAACCAATCACAAGCAAAGAGCCAATACCCAATAACGCAGCAGAAACATCCATAAAATCCATTCAGAAGAGGAGAAAGTCACTTACCAGAGACAACCGAGATGGTGAGGACCCGAGAACAAGGAGCTCATCCCTCACACTCAGTCCATCACAGCTTCCTTCTCCTTTCTCTAGAAGCCTAGCACACCCGAGAGCATTTTACTCCCAGCCTTTCCTCTCTTCTGCGTTTCTTCTACCTTTCTAATTCATCCAAAGACACTCCTTCACTATGCCTCTGCCACGGCCATGCCCTGCCTTCGCCATGCCTCTATGATGTCCACTCTGTCAATTTCTGCAGAGTAAGAACCAGAGAAGAAGACCAGTTCGGGCCAAACCATAAATTGCCTAGCCAATTCCAACCCGAACCGCCAACTCCAGCCATCGACCCGAGGCTGGAATTGCAGCCCCTTCCCGACGCCAACCTCCTCTATCGATCATCGTCCTTGCCGTCGCCATTCCATCGACACCGGCATCGCCAGTCACCCAACGCCCAAAATTGGCAGAACAACGATGCCCGACGCTGCCCCGATGACTCGATCCTCACACCGCGACCCGACGCATCATCGGAGCCCTAGCCGACCTGCACCGTTCATCACCACAGCAGCTCACCAACTGTCCGACGCGAAGGAGCCGTCCAAGCTGACCTTCGCTGATCTCCTTCTCCCTCGCTCTCTCTTCGAGCCTCTTGGGTTCTCAGAATGGCCTTCATCCATTTTCTCCCAGAATTACATACAGCCATTCGTTTCTTTTGTCCCATGATCAAACTGGTTCATGCTGAACCGGTTCACTTCTCCTCTCCTTATTTTTAATTCCTCAATTATTTTAATTCCACTTAATTTCTAATCTCATTTTAATCTTTCACTTAATAATCATTAATCCCCACTAAATTATATTATTACATCTTAATTCTAATTAATCTTATTTTATTTTATTAATTTATCCTTTTATTTAATTCTTCATCTATTTTAAATTTCTATTTTCATTTTAATTAATTATTTCCTTTTTACTTTATTTCATCTTTCTCTACATTAAATCTTATTCTATTATTTTTATTTTATTCTATTTACCACTTTTATTTAATTACTCCTTAATCAATTTACCCCCAATAAATCCTAGTTATCATCCAATAAATTTCTATAAATTATAATCAGCTGAATAAGCTCTTGGTAATACCCCCACAAATTATTCAATTAATCCAAATACCCCCAATTTACTTTCCAATTATCCTTATAAAATTCTGAAATAAAAAGTCCGGTATTACAAAACAGTTTTAAGTAAACACCATTGACAAGAAACAGTTTAAAAATCCTTGAACAAACTTTATTCCATTTTATGAGCCATAACCCCCAAGATCAACTTGCGTCGGGTAACGAAAGCGCTATCGAGTCATACTTCCTCCATGTGCACATCATTAGGTTCACATTCATCACCTACATTACAAGAGAAACTGTGAGTCTAACGTCCAGTAAGAGATGTAATGAAATGTAATGCTCAATGTATGCTTATGTAGTCTGTCTCATAAAGGAACATATCCCTTCTATCATTCAGTTTACGTATCACTTTTTCAGTCCAAACATTGGGGATTTCTGGTACGAAAGCAAAGATGAACCCTATAGTCCATGCTGGGTGTAACTGTCACTCCATCCTTACGTGGAATGAGCTGTATCCGTCAAGGGTGTAACACCTAGGACTGTCACCAATCTCCCGAACCCCCACACGCCATTTATATTTATTACAATTTATTTCTTTTAAATGCAATGCATGCAACTATCTTCCTTTTTCTAATGTATCTATTCATGATATATGCCATGTATGCAATTCACATAGTTCAACAGTTTATATCACACATTGAGAAACAATATAGTTTACGTGCAGTCTATTGAAACATGAAACATCAAAGCAATTTCAATCAGCCCATCATTTGCTGTAAACTAACATTTTAACATTTAGAAATTAACCTAATTCTTCTTTATCTTCCAACGGTTTTCTATCTACAGAGACAATTCGACATGCAAACTCTAAATGAACAGAGAGTAATTTAGTAATTTAAACACATTTCTCACTAGTTACCTTTAACAAATTAACAGATTAACATAGCATAAACTAAAACACAACAATCGCAATCAATAGAGGCAATATATATACCCTTATTCTAAAACCAAATTCGTTAATGTTATATTTTGCAGGAACCGTTTCAATTTAGGAGAACAACAACCAAAACCATGTGATTAATCTATAGATTCTACATGTATAAATCTTCAACCAACACTTTCTATTACGGTACTTTAGATTTCATACATCCTATTATAATCTAGAGAACATCACAACTAACCAAACAATAGCATCAATAGATTCATATCAAGGCAGTAAATGGAAACATACAACACCCTATTCTTGTTATGTAGGTCACCTCTAGCAAAATGCATGCATAATCGCTTACCTCTCTTAGCAATAATCCTTTCCTAATGAAGTTTCTTCCAACAATCAAACCGTAGCAGCAACTTCCCTTGGACTTTCTCCCACACAACATCATTGCAGCACAAAAAAATTCTCTAGAAACTAAACAGACACTATCTTGAAAGAATCCCTTTTTTCTTTTGTCAACCCCCTTCTTATATGCTCTATAATCTACAGAGAGAGGCAAAGAGGCATGACTAATCGATCTCCAGACATCCTTTCAATTTTCCAGACGTCGATTAACAAATTTCTGGGTGACCCTTGACATTCTGGTTGATCACCTTCTTCCCATGATTGACCATAGTTCACCAAAGTTATGATTTTTATGGCAACAATCGATCGCAAGTCTTTAACGATCCACTGCAAATCTGCCATTTTCATAAAACTGGTCAATCACTCACAGTGAACGATCGCCCAGTTCAAATGTTGCTACTCTCTGTAGACAATATGCTTTGGACCCGGTCGATCACATTCTTTCAGTTGATCAACCGCTTACAAAAAGCTTACTCTCTTGAATATTTTGTCCATGAAGTAGATCAACCACAAATTGAATGATCGACTCCCACTCTAAAATTCTTTATTTTCTCCATTTTTGTTAATTCCCTCAATCATATAAATAATTACACTAACACCACTATCATCTAATTTATCCTTAAACATCCATAACCTCATCATCCTCAATGATATAAACCACTAAGAGGTACAATTTCATTATGACCAAATACCACATTGTACCCAATTGAGGTTTCAAATGTAGACGAATTTTCTGGGTATTACAATTTTTAATTGAAAATTTTAGAGAGTTAAACTAAGAAATAAAAAGGAATGAAGATTGACGAGCTAACGGCAGGGTTTGGAAACATTGCAGATGACCACGATTCGGAGTTTCATAGATTTTTTAAGAAAACTTCAATAGCAACAAAACACACTGTAATTGACAAAGTTTAGAATTATTTTTTTGATACAATCTCAAGGGATGAGTGATGAAGAGACCCCTCAAATTCTAACGGAAGATTGAGATATGACCGTAACAATGCATGTCGATCAAAATTTGCAAAAAATGACAATTTTCTACTCCAAGGCGATCTCCAATGAAAAAAACTCTCCAACTTGATAATTTGGAAAATTCCACAACTTCACAATAAGTCTGATCCATGTTCAAAAGTGAAGAAACAACAAAATAATGAAATAAAAAGAATGAAACATAAACGATGGTGAAAATATGGTCTTTCTAACCCAATAAAGTTAGACAAAGTTGCCACTAAACTTTCATATACAAGCTCACCACTCTTGAATAATAAATTAATGATCTTCAAGAGGCAAACCTCAAGAATCCACTGGAGAGAAATCTCTTATTTCTATTCAATGACCAAAACTTCATCGTTTTCCAAAAATCCTAACCCTAAACTAAATAGTCATCACGTAAGGGCAAAACTATAATTAAGTTAAAGTTATAATTAAACAATTAAAATAAATATAACAAAAATAAAATAATGGAATTGAGCGGGCCATAACACATCAAAGATTAAAAAAAATAGAATATGAATTAATATTGCAAAAAGAGACTTAGTTGTTTTGATTGCATTATTTGAACATTAACTTAACTTTGGAGATATGATAACTATATTTTTTTAGAGTTATTATCACATTATTTAAATGAAATTTTATAATTAAATTAAATATATTTTAGTTGTTTTCAATAGAAAATAGCCATGGTTAAAACAATGTAGAAAATTCAAATTTAGAAAACTATTTTTGTGAAATTAATTAATTCTCTACATATATTTTGTATGTATCTTATCTAATAAAATATTTAATTTTTGCACATTAAAAATTTATGCGGGATGAAAAGATATTAGGAAAGCTACACTAAAGGGATGTGTTGAAGATTTAAAAGCTTGAAGATAAGGAAAATTAAAGATTTGGAAACTAAAATATTGAGAATTTCAATATTTGAAGGGATTATTTTTCTGTTTATTTGTTTTCTTTCTTCTCCTAAAGAATGTTTAATTCTATAGTTGTGTTTTTTATGTTATATATAACGAATTAATTTTCTTTAGATTGAAAAGATAAAATACTAAATTATATAATTTATGTTTGTGTCATTAATTTTTATTATAAGAATTATGATTCAATATTTCCTTATAAAACTAAGGGTAAATGACAAATCAACCATTGTGGTTTGTGATCAATAACAAGTCAACCACTATGATATTTTTTTAACAAGTTAACCACTGACGTATGGAAAAATGACAAAACCAACATCACGGTAATATTTTCCATCAACAAATTGACTAGACACCTTGATTTTCGAGGTGTATCACAGCGCAAGACACTGCAAAAATCACGATGTCTAGCAGAGCAATCGCGGTGTCTCACAGCGCAATCGCGGTGTCTCGCAAGACACCGTGATTTTCACGGTGTCTCACAACGGAAGGCTTTCCTTTGTCTAAACTCCACCTTGCCTTTACTTGTTTCTTTCATGGCAGCGCCTTTGGCCAGACACATCGACGTTGGAAGTTCAAGAAACTTGGAGGGGGGCTTCTTTGTGGTATTCGCCATAACTATTACGACGGGAGTGTATGCGATCATCAGCAACCTAAAAATATCTAAGAAGGAATTGTCATCGTTGAGCTGAATGATTGGCATTGGAATCCTCCTCTAAGCACCGGTAGGAGTTCCAATAGGAGAGAGAATAAAAGAAATAGGTTGGAAACGTCAACATTGGAGAGAAGTTGAAAGAGTGAGCAATTTCACAGAGGAGGAGAGTGATAAAGATCTAGAGAAGGTAGAGAACATGGGAAGAATAGAAAGCTGGAAGAAAGAGGAAGAAGAACGTGGCTCAACGAGTCCTACGTCTGAAGTTGGTGTCTTCGAGGAGATTGGAGTGAAGGAGATGATGCAGAGAATTAATTTTTGGTTATATTTTTTTGTGTATTTTTTCGGCCCAACGATTGGTTTAGTCTTCTTAAACAACCTCGGCCAGATTGCAAAGTCCCATCAATGCTCTAATATTTCTTCCTTAGTATCTCTCTCTTCTTCCTCGGCCAGATTGCAGAGTCCCATCAATGCTCTGATATTTCTTCACAGTGCAAGACACCGCGAAGCGCAAGACACCGTGAATTTGCAGTGTCTAGGAGCTGATTCGCTACGGCTAGCTTTTGCTTCTGTTGTTAATGGGAGAAGAAAAATTAACAGATGCGAGATGAAACGATGGTCCGAGGAAAGAGGATGGAACTTACTGGGTTTAACGTGTTGTGTTCTTTGAAACTTTCTTCTAAGTAAACATATTGTTCTTTGGAAAGTCTTAGTTTTTTCTGCTTACTTAGAAGAAAGTTTCAAATAACACAACACGTTAAACCCAGTAAGTTCCATCCTCTTTCTTCGTACGGTCGTTTCATCTCGCATCTGTTAATTTTTATTCCGCCATTAACAACAGAAGCAAAAGTTGGCCGTAGTGAATCAGTTCCAAGACACCGCGAATTCGCGGTGTCTTTCCGTTACTGTGATATTGGTTTTGTCATTTTCCCATACGTCAGTGGTTAAATTGTTAGAAAAAATACCATAGTAATTGACTTGTCATTGATCATAAACTACGATGGTTGATTTGTCATTTACCCTAAAACATTCATCTGTGGTCCAATTTTTGAGAAGAGAGGTCCTAAAAGAATACCAAGGTTAGGAATATATGATCGAGCATAATTAAGTATACATAACCAGGAACGTAATCCTTTCTTTTCTTTTAGCTGTGTTGTATCAAAATCAACGATTTTCTTGATGATATGGGTTTGTAATTTAATTTTTCCTTTTCCGATAGTGGCACCTAAAAATTCAATTTTGGAACTGCTTTCTTCATCTTGTTGGCTGAAAGTACTAATCCCCATCTTTTAATTCTTTTCATAAATTCCTTGATATGCCCAATGTGTTCTTCTGCAGTTTGTGAGAAAATAAGCATATCATCAATATACACTGCTAAAAAGGTTTCCATTCCTTTGAAACATTGATCCATTTTTCGTTGGAATATAGCTGGGGCATTCTTTAATCCATATGGCATAACTAGCCATTCATATAATCCTTGGGGGACTATAAAAGCTGTCCAAGGAGTACTTTCTTCTGCCATAGCAACTTGATGAAAGCCACTCTTTAAGTCAAACTTGGAATAAATTCGGCTTTGACTTACCCGTTGAATAATAAGGTTGACTCTTGGTAGAGAGTACTGATCTTTATGAGTATTATCATTAAGAGTTCGATAGTTGTAGACCATTCGTTCTTTACCTTTTATTTCATTACCTGTAATGGGATCAATTGATGTTCCGGAATTCACAATCATAGCCATCGTTCGATGCTTACTATGGCTAGGTCTGATAAGTCCTAACTGTAATAGGGTTTGGGCATGCTTCTAAAAACTATCGCTCATAGCAGGGGTTACGTGCTTCAAAGGTTTATCCTGTATAGTAATATCTGGATTAATAATCTCCAGTTTACAAGTAACTTGGTTCTTCAGCCAATGTTGTAAAGGATTTTCCCCAATATACCCTTGGAGTTTTAACTCTTCCATTTCAGAGTGAAATTTCTGCATAAAAGCTTCATTTGTTTTGATAGCTGAGGAAGATAGCATCAGGTTAAAATTTAAGTCTTGAAGAAGTAATTGTTCAATAGGATGTGTCATGCTATCCTCCTCTTCTTGGTTGATTAATGCTTTAGCAATTTCAGAACTGGTTTCTATGGTAGTTATAGTTTTGTAGAAGGTAATAGTTCTTCCTTCTATACGTAATCCTCCTTGCATTGCTCTTATAAAATTGCAACCAAGCAACATTTGGATTCCATCATCTAGAATTTTCATAGGAAAATAGTAGATAACTGGTATTCTAAAAGAGTTTTCTTCTATGATCATGGTTCTGCCTTTAATCTTTTTTTAGCTTCCTGAGAGCAATTGATTCCATCAAATTTTGCAATATAAGAGCTATCTTCTATTGCATCAATTGGTACGGAATCAATATCTAAGCAACATACCGTGGCTCCAGTGTCTAACATAGCTCGAAGTGTAAAGGGCTTAACTCCAGGAATTCTGAACACTATCTTCATATTATATAAGCTATTAATAACTGTTTTTGTTTTTGATATACTTGCAAATTTGCAAGTATGATCTATTAAGACTAAGGCTTCATTGGTTGACCCAAATCCTTTATCACCTCTTTCAGTACTTGGTATAATTTTGGTTTCAAGGATTTCAACCTGTTCTTTAAACTTTTCTAGGATCAGTTGAGCTATCCTGTCTCCTGATTTAACCAAATATACTTTTTCTGAATGATTAAATAATAGTACCTTGAGGATCCCAGTATAATCTGGATCTATTACTCCTGCTTCAGCAGTAATGGCATGATTCAGAACTAAACTGGATCTTGAAGCTATTTGTGCATAAGTAGATTTTGGTACTTTGATACTAATTCCTATTGAGATGCCAGCTATTCCATGTGGGGGTACTTCTTTAGATTGATCAGAATATAAATCATATCCGGCTGAGCCAGGTGTAGATCGTTTAGGAATTATACAAGAATCAGTTTCTCTTTTTATCAAAAATTGCTCATCGAGGTCTTTGAAATTTTCCTTTTCTTGTGTAGTACTCGATTCTCCTTGTTCATATAATATAGGGAGTTGTTTGAAATCATCTTCTAATTCATTTCCCAAAGTTTGTTGGAGCCGATGATTTTCATTGGTCAAGTGAATTNCTGCACCTATTTCAAGCTTTCTTATTTTATCGGATAGTGACTTAATTTGTTGAAGGTATTCCATTTCAGGTTCATTAATGCCTTGGGCCTCCCTTTGATTTAGAGTTAAAGCATAATAGATGTCTGCTTCATTTATTTCATCTTCTTCCTCATGTAATCCTGTTTTATCACATAATTCTCCGAATGGGTTGCAAAATTCTTGCTGTGAATCCTCAATATAATTATCCCACTTTGGGGAAGTGTCTTCGAAGTGAAGGATAGTAGAATTATCCTCATTATCCCAGAAGTAATCCTCATTGGTATTAATTAAGACTCCAGCAAATTCGCCTAACAATTCTTCTTCATCTTTATCAGTTTGAGCCGTTTGAACAGAGATCCTTGCTGGTATATCTTGATAATTTTGAAATCTTAAGGATATCGCGCCATCTGATCTGGTTCTGTAGAAAATATTAGTTGGGGCTACGCTGGGTCGATTTTGGGATGGTTGTAATTGCCATAAAGTGTTTGGTATTGAAGATGAAGAATGCTGCTGCCCTTGAATTGCCTGTATTCCTCTGGATGCTAAATAACTAAGAGTGTTATTTGCATTTAATTGAAAATTGGCAGAACTTGTATTTGTGAGTCGTCCTACTAATGACCTTGTGATTAGTAGATTACCTTCACCACCTTGCCAATTATTATATCCACGAGTTTGGATAGCTAATTGGAAATAGTGATAAAAATCTTGTAACCCTACCATGAAATTTGGAACCTAATATATTAATTGAGTCCCACTCGATAAATCCATTTCCATCGTTCCAATGATTGATCTGTCATCTGCCCATCTGGTGTCTCTAAATACCACAAGGCTTTGTACTCCAGTTGCTTGTCGATGTAATGTTTGAACTCTTATCATTATTAATCCCAGATGAATATGTTCTAGCATTTGTTGTAATAACTGTTGAAAACTGTTTTCTTCTAAGAATGATAGATCTCTTTGCTGTCCGTCTGTAATAAGGAGTCGCTTTTCAGAATAATGTTGAATATACCCCGTGCTGAACTTCACTGTTTTGAGTTCAGGCACAACAATCATTAAAAAGGGTCGTTGGTTTTGCTAGCCCTTAGAGCCACGTAACCTATGTTTTCCTCCTCATCAATCATTTTTCTGTACTCCACCTTTTTATGTCTAACAAATATTACATCATGTGTAAATATATAAAAATTAAATATGTAATTTACACTTTATAGAATGTTTTGACTTCAAACCCAAGAATAACCTAGTGTTGGCATAATTTTTATTATATTATATTATTAAAAGAAATTAACAAATCAACCTATGTACTTTATAATTAATGATAAGTCAATCACTAAAGTATTTTTACTAACAACTTAACCACTGAACTATAAAAAATAGATGCCGCAAACATCAATGTCACGTTTGTCATTAAACATTTTAAATTTCGTTCTGCGACAGAATGATACACGTTCCTCCACAAACGTCAATGCTAAATATTAACATTTTAGCACTGATGTTTCGAGGGGGATAGTGTCACGTTCCACTATGGAACGTGGATATTTGTTAAAAATTAAAATTTTCTACGACGAAATGTTCACTTTTTGCTGCGGAATGACAACCTTTCGCCGTGGAACGTCAACTTTCAACCGTAGAACATCATGGTGTCGTTTTGCCACGAAACAAATTTTAAAACGTTTAACAGCCAACATTACAGTGATATTTGCGATGTTTATTTCTCAGAGTTTAGTGGTTAAGCTTTTAGTAAAAACACTTTAGTGGTTAACTTGTTATTGATCACAAAGTACGATGGTTGATTTCTCTATTATTAAAAATCAATGCAACAGTTGACTTGTTTATTTGATTTTCAATTTAAAATATATTAGAATTGTGTGGAAAATATTCTCCCAAATCTATGTTGGAGTTGCATTGACATGTTTTGAACCCAACCTCATAATTGTGACCAACTTCAAATGTTGTAGTTTGTGCTCTCCATCACAAGAAAATTAAACATGCCCATTATTCACCTGCATTCTAAACATGCTCATGTTAGATTATTTTAATAATCTATTGTGTGGTCTATGTTAATTAAAGTGAATTGACTTAATATTAAAGTGCTTAATGTGATGATTGTTAAGCATAAAAGAAATTAAGTTGATTGAGTTTTAATTCCCTCTCATTGACCTTGTTAAAGTATATAATATATGGTTAAAGAGATATAAATAAAGAGATATGAATGAAAGAGTATTTACATATATTCCCTGTAAGATGAAAGGGCAAATCAGTAAATTCTCTTTAAGAAATCTCTTTAAATTCTCTAAAAGAGAATGAAACGATGGGGTTTTGTTAAGGGTACAAGGAAGAAAGAAACCATTCATCTCTCTCTCAAGAAAGGCAACCATTCGTCTCTCTTGATCATCGAAGAGAAAAGAAAAGAAAATGATCAAGGCGATAAAAGTATTTTGGATCTACCTCTACATCAAAAGCATGGATCTCCCTCTACATCAAAAGCATGGATCAAGGTTGGTAATTATTGTTTTGTTTATTCTTAAATTATAGAAATCTATTGGTTGAATCTATTACGTTAAATTGGGAATTAAAGTATTGTTTTGAATGTAAAATTCATCTAACAATTGGTATCAGAGCATGGTAATTAACATATTGATTTGCCATGAAAAATTAAGGTTTTCTATAATTAGAGTTTTTGCATAATTATTTTCTACATATTGGATGAATTTTATTTCGTGTAAAGGTAGGAAATTTCAATAAGAATTATGCATAAAAAAATTAGGGTTTTCTATAATTAGGGTTTCTGCATAATTGTTTTCTACATATTGGATTAATTTTATTTTGTATAAAGGTAAGAAATTTCAATAAAAAATATGCATGAAAAATTAGGATTTTCTATAATTAGGGTTTCTGCATAATTGTTTTCTACATATTTGATGAATTTTATTTCGTGTAAAGATAGAAAATTTCAATAAGAATTATGCATGAAAAATTAGGGTTTTCCATAATTAGAGTTTTTGCATAATTGTTTTGTACATATTGGATGAATTTTATTTCCTATAAAGGTATGAAATTTCAATCAAAATTATGCATGAAAAATTAGAGTTTCTATAATTATGGTTTTTGCATAATTATTTTCTACATATTGGATGAATTTTATTTCCTATAAAGATAGGAAATTTCAATCAGAATTATGCATGAAGAGTATTGATTAATGCAAAGATTGATCTAATACTCGTGATGGACCAAAAGGAAATTATTAATTATAAACTAGTAGGTCACCCAAAGGTGGACCAATGTTTATAATTAATAATATTAAAGTGACAAAATTATGGGGATGTTATTGAAAGGAAATTATTAACTATAAACTAGTAAGTCACCCAAAGGTGAATCAATGTTTATAATTAATAATATTAAAATGACAGAATTACATATTTGATTAATATGATTAAATATCCAAAAATATTAATCATGTTATATTAAATATGTTATAAGTCTATTAAAGTTTATATAATAACATCAATAATCAATTATTTCTTTAAGGATTACCCAAAGGTAAACTTAAATAAATAAATTATGGTGATGTTATTGAAAGGAAATTATTAATTATAAACTAGTAGATCATCCAAAAGTGGACCAATGTTTATAATTAATAATATTAAAGTGACATATTTATATATTTGATTAATATGATTAAATATCCAAAGATATTGATCATGTTATATTAAATATGTTTATAAGTTTATTAAAGTTTATATAATAACATCAATGATTGATTATTTCTTTAAGGATTACTCAAATGTAAACTTAAATAAATAAAATTATGTTTATTTATCTGAATTTGATTAAGTTGATGAATGAGCATATATTATGTTTTTGCAGCCTCTATTAATTTATTTGCCTCTAGCAATTCTTTACTCAAGTTTAATGATTTGAACTATGCTGATTGGTCTGAACAAATCCAGTTTCAACTGGTGTATTAGATTTAGACCTAACATTAGTTTGTAATAAACCACCAGCCATTAATGAGACTAGTACGAAAGCTGATAAGTCATACAGTGATACTTGGGAGCAGTCTAACAGGCTGAGTTTGAGCTTGATGAAGATGACAATGCCTGAAAATGTTAAGTCATTAATGCTAAAGACAAATGAAGCAAAGGAGTTCATGTCTAAAATCAAAAAATATTCCCAATCAGACATTACGGATAAGTCTATTGTAGGGAATCTAATGAGTGAGTTGACGACCAAGAAATTTGATTGGTCTCAACCCATTCAGGATCATGTAACAAGCATGGTCAATTTGGAAGCAAGGCTAAAAACGTTGGGTATGGATGTAAGTGAATCATTCTTGGTTCAATTTATCATCAACTCACTTCCTCAACTCACTTCCTCTTGAGTTTGGCTAGTTCCAGGTGAATTACGACACCATTAAAGAGAAATAGAACTTGTAGGAAATTAAGGCCATGTTAATTCAAGAAGAAGGGAGGTTGAAGAAAATGAAAGACCATACTGTTACTTTGACGTTTTAGAAGGAAGCCAATAGTAGCAAGGGAAAGACAAGTAAGAAGAACAAACAGAAAGGAAAAGGTCAATTAAAAATGAAAGATGGCCAAATCCGAAAAGAGGTTAAATACTACTTCTGCAACAAAGCTGGATATATAAAAAAGGATTGTCCGAAAATACAAGATTGGTTCGAAAAGAAAGGTATACTATTTGTTTCAATATGTTTTGAATCAAATATTATAGAAGTGTCTAGTAATACTTGGTGGTTAGATTCTGGAGCTACTACTCATGTGTCCAATGTTATGTAGAGATTTCTTTCGATCCAGCCCATAAACAGGAATGAAAAATTTTTGTATATGGGAAACAGAATGAAGGCACGGATACATGGAATTGGGACGTATAGATTGATCTTGGATACTGGATATCATCTAAATCAAGAAGAGTGTCTCTATGTTCCTAAATGTGATAGGAATTTAATTTCTGTTGCAAAGTTGGATTGTGTAGGATTTAACTTTGAGATTGGTAATAGTATTTTTAAATTGTATAAACAGAAATATTGTTATGGTTCTGGTTATTTAAATAATGGTTTATACTATTGAATCTTAATGCTAAATCTATTGAATCTCTGTTTAATGTTGATCATGTGATTGGAACTAAACGTAATGCAACAAATGAAAGTTCTGCTTTATTGTGGCATAAACGTCTGGGTCATATATCTAAAGAAAGAATGATGAAAAATGATATTTTATATCAATTAGATTTAAATGACTGGGACGTGTGTATAGATTGCATTAAAGGAAAGCAAACTAAATACACGTCAAAGTATCATGCCACAAGAAATAGTGAACTTTTGGAATTGATACACACTGACATATGTGGTCCATTCGACACTCATTCATGGAATGATGAAAAATATTTTATCACATTTATCGATAACTTTTCACGTTATAGTTAATTATATCTACTGCATGAAAAGTCTCAAGCGATGAATGTTTTAGAAATATTCATCAATGAGGTGGAAAGACAGTTAGATAGGAAAGTAAAGGTAGTGAGGTCTGATAGAGGTGGTGAATATTATGAAAAATTCGATGATAATGGACAATATAAAGGTCCATTTACAAGGTTTCTCGAAAGTCGAGGCATTTGTGCACAGTATACAATGCCGAAAACACCACAACAAAAAGGTGTAGCAGAAAGGCGGAATTGTACTCTTATCGAAATGGTTAGGAGTATGATGAATCAAAGTGATGTACCTTTATCGTTGTGGATGCATGGATTGAAAACCGCTGCATATCTACTGAATAGGGTTCCTAGTAAGGTAGTTCCTAAGACACCTTATGAACTGTGGATGGGAAGGAAACCTAGATAAAAATATATCCATGTTTGGGGTTATCCAGCAGAAGTAAGGATATATAATTCACATGAAAAGAAGTTTGATGCAAGAACCATTAGTGGTTATTTCATCAGTTATCCAGAAAAGTATAAAGGGTACATATTTTACTGTCCAAAGACTAGTACAAGAATAGTTGAATCTGGAAATGCTCGATTCATTGAGAATGACGAGTTCAGTGGGAGTGATGAATCACGAAAGGTGAATATTCAAGAGAATCGGGTGGAGGAAACAACACCTAGTACTTCTCATCAAGTTGTCATTCCTTTTGTTGTATCACAGTCCAACAACATACTGGAACGTCATATGAATATTCAAACAAATCAAAGTGAACGTGTCAATGAAGAGCATATCAATGATGATCAAGTCGTAAGTGAACCATCACAAGAACCAGAATTGCGAAGATCTGTAAGGCAAAGGAGACCAGCAATTTCTGATGATTATGTGATTTATTCACTTGAAGAAGAATGCGACTTGAGTAATGACAAAGATCCAGACCCATTTAATCAAGCCATGCAAATGTAATGATTCCGAAAAGTGGTTAAATGCTATGAAGGAAGAGTTTAAATCGATGGATGACAATAAAGTCTGGGAACTTATAGAGTTACCTAAAGAAAAGAAACACGTTGGTTGTAAATGGATTTTCAAAACCAAACGTGATTTGAAAGGTGACATCGAAAGGTATAAGGCCAGACTTGTCGCCAAAGGTCATACTCAGAAAGATGGCATTGACTATAAAAAGACTTTCTCTCCAGTTTCAAAGAAGGACTCTTTAAAAATAGTTATGGCTTTGGTGGCTCATTATGATTTTGGAGCTTCACCAAATGGACGTAAAAACCGCATTTCTTAATGGTGACTTAGAGGAAGAAGTGTACATGGATCAACTAGAAGGGTTTTCATTTCCTGGAAATGAAAAGTTGGTGTGTAAATTGAAGAAGTCAATTTATGGATTAAAACAAGCTTCTAGACAATGGTATATTAAGTTCAACGATACCATTACATCGTACGGTTTTATAGAGAACACTGTTGATCGGTGCATCTATATGAAGGTCAATGGGAGTAAGTTTTGTATTCTTGTATTGTACATTGACGATATTCTTCTTGTTGCAAATAATAAGGGAATGTTACATGATATAAAAGTTTTTCTCTCTAAGAATTTTGAAATGAAAGATATGAGTGAGACATCCTATATAATTGTAATAGAAATATTCCGTGATAGACAACAAGGTTTATTGGGATTGTCTCAGAAAGGATATACCAATAAACTTCTTGAGAGATTTTGAATGGATAAATGTTCTGCTGGAGTAGCTCCAATTCAGAAAGGGGACAAATTTAATTAAATGCAATGTCCGAAAAGTGACTTGGAACATAAAGAAATAGAATCTATTCCATATGCATCAGCTGTAGGAAGCTTAATGTATGCTCAGACATGTACTCGACCAGATATCAGTTTTGCAGTAGGGATGTTGGGTCGATATCAAAGTAACCCAAGAATGGATTATTGGAAAGCTGCAAAGAAAGTCCTTAGGTATTTGCAAGGAACAAAAGAATACATGCTCACTTACAGAAAATCGAGTCATCTTGAGGTGATTGCATATTCCGATTCAGATTAAGCCAAATGTGTAGACTCGAGGAAATCTACATTTGGTTACGTGTTCCTATTAGCTAGAGGAGCCATATCATGGAAAAGTGAACAATCTTCGATTGCTACTTCCACTATGGAGGCAGAATTTGTTTTGAGACTACAATTCAAGCATTGTGGTTGCGGAACTTAATTCACGGTCTAAGTATGGTCGACAATATAGTAAGACTGCTGAAAATTTATTGTGATAATTTAGCAGTTGTATTCTTCTCGAAGAATGACAAGTACTCGAAAGGGGCAAAACATATGGATTTAAAGTACTTGGCAGTCAAAGAAAAAATACAAAAACAAAAGGTGTGCATAGAACATATAAGTACAAGTTTGATGATAACGGATCCATTAACCAAATGATTGCCACCCAAACCTTTAAAGAACATGTTGTAAGGATGGGTTTAGGTGACAAAACCTTATTTATGTGATTGTAAATGTACAACTTGTATCTTATAACACCTTTGAATTCATTAAAAAAATAGTTTTTGTATAGTTTTTTATTATTCATAGAATGGTGTATACAATTAAAGTTGTTTATGAATAATATGTAAACTTTATGAAAAGTTAAAGTTGAAAGGTATATATATAATATTTCTCGATTAAAGAATTAATGAATTATGTTAATATGTAATACATGGAAAGAATCATGTCGTCAATAAAGACTTGTGACTACCATAATCCAATTATTCAATTCATTATTAAAAGAACACTTGATAAATTCATATTATGGTATACTATAAAAATTGATTGTGATTCAAGTTGTAACAGCTGAAAAGTAATAGCTGGAAATCGATTTTATTAAAGTTAATATAACATGGCCCAAGTGGGAGATTGTTAGATTATTTTAATAATCTATTGTGTGGTCCATGTTAATTAAAGTGGATTGACTTAATATTAAAATGCTTAATGTGATGATTGTTAAGCATAAAAGAAATTAAGTTGATTGGGTTTTAATTCCCTCTCTTTGACCTTGTTAAAGTATATAATATATGGCTAAAGAGATATAAATAAAGACATATGAATGAAAGAGTATTTAGATATATTCCTTGTAAGATGAAAATGCAAATCTGTAAATTCTCTTTAAGAAATCTCTTTAAATTCTCTAAAAGAGATTGAAACAAAGGAGTTTTCTTAAGGGTACAAGAAAGGAAGAAATCATTCATCTCTCTCTAGAAAGACAACCATTCGTCTCTCTTAATCATCGAAGTGAAAAGAAAAGAAAATTATCAATGTAATAAAAGTATTTCGGATCTACTACCTCTACATCAAAAATATGGATTAAGGTTGATAATTATTATTTTGTTTATTCTTAAATTATAGAAATCTATTGGTTGAATCTATTATGTTAAATTGAAAATTAAAGTATTGTTTTGAATGTAAAATTCATCTAACAGCTCATTATTGTTATTATGTTCAATTTTTAATATATGCTAAACTATCCCATGTTGTCCAAGACAATAGACTGTTTTTCATTCTATGTTATCCAAGACGTGCGCACCCCGTGCCATCAAGTAATTACAATATTAATGGAAGGATAAAATGGGAAATTAGCAAGGGAATGTAGTGCAAGATCTGAATCTCATAAGCTGGAAATATACGAGTAAAGAAACATACCCAGATCAGAGACCTGAATCTCAATGGTGTTCATCTTCACAATCCTACAATCTCAGCCGTTGGTTCCATCGATCAATTAGATCAAAATCTAGGGCTTACCCCATTGTTAAACTTTCTCTACCACCATCGTCATTCGTCCGCCATGTCCTCCAACCTCAGTCGTCGAATCAATGACTACATTCTATCTCAGACGTGTTCGCACCTTGCGGATTTCCGCTCCCGCAATGGCTCAAAGCCTTTCCGAGCTTTACAGGATTGTTTACGAGTCAAGCCGCCCGGGGGTCGGGCCGCGATCCGGCGAGACGCCGATGAGCTCCCTCGTTGCAGCTCTTGCCGGAAAGTCGCTCCGTCCCGACTTTATGCGTGTATGGCGTGCGCCGCAGTTTCCTGCCACGTCCATCTTGATTACTCCCACGCGACGGCCCATGCGGAGACAATGCCGCCCGGCCACGAGATCGCCGTTGATGTCGATCGGGCTGAGCTTTTCTGCTGCGCTTGCAGGGATCAAGTTTACGATCGCGACTTTGATGCAGCGGTCGTTCTTGCTCTTGCCGCTGCGTCGACGCTAGGATCTCCGGCTGTGAATGCGCCTTTGACTAATGATGCTTCGAAGCAGCTACCAACACCGCCGCCTCCTCCTACTCCAGAAAACTTAAGAAAGAGACGGCGAGTCGAGTATCGTCCGTGGAGCCCAGATCTAAGAGAAAGAGTGTTGATGGCGACCAATTCGAGTCCGCTTGACAATACTGAAACAAATTTGTGCCTCGATTTGCTTCAGGGATTGCGCGGGCTTAACAATTTAGGAAATACGTGCTTTATGAATTCAGTTTTGCAAGCATTGTTGCACGCTCCCCCGCTGAGAAACTATTTCTTGAGCGATCGCCATAACAGATATTTTTGTCAGAGGATTAACAATGCTGAAAGTGGCAGCCGACGAAATGGGTTTGGTAATGATGGCAACGAAGCTAATGGACGCAAAAATACACGAACTTGTTTGTCTTGTGCTTTGGATGCATTGTTTTCAGCTGGATTTTCTGGGGATCGGACGCCATACAGCCCGGCCGAGTTTTTGTTCAGGTTTGTTTAAATACCAATTATCGAAGCATTTTACTTGGTTAGGAATGGGATGGTTTATGTGCTTGCAATTTGGTTGGTTGTTTCGAAATGTACTTCACTCTTTTAATCCCATTTTCGAATCTAATTTAGTTTTTTCAATAAATTTTGTCGATAAAGTTTTTGATTTCTGAGTATTTATGCATGAAATTTATCTTTTCATGCAAAATAAAAGTGCCTCGTTTAAACAATATAGAATCTCTTCGCTGCAGTTGGTGGCAATATGCAGCAAATCTGGCAAGTTATGAGCAGCAAGATGCACATGATTTTTTCATTTCTATACTTGATGGAATTCACGAAAAGGTAGAGAAGAAGGATAGACAGAAACCTCACAGCCTAGGTAAAACATTTGAATATGTTGAGCTTTTTCTGGCGTTTTTTTTTAGTTAACTGTACTTATTGTGAATCTGATTTTTCATGTTGTCAATCCATCCACATAACATAAAACAGGTAGCCAAATCAACAGGCGTCTTGTTCATTAGAAATGACCTAAATTAATCAACTTGTACTCTTGGAAGGATATTTAAGAATTGTCAAATCTGGCTGTTTTATTCATGACAAGATTGTCTTTGCTTCTATGATGTTCTCTTGCCATCCAAGTTATTTTGAGCATGGATGCCAATGAACCACACCCTTTTGTCCGTTGCTATTTACATTCTATGACTTCTATTCATTGTATTAAGTTTGACATTTTAGAGAGTAATTGTTCTGTTTCTTTATGCAAGATTAGGATGGTGTCAGCAACATTAAGTAATAACAGAAGCTTAAGGAAAGGACTGAGATAACCCCTTCGATGACCTACTTTACATTTAGTTTTTTGGTTTCAAATAATTCAGCCAATAGATCTTATGAGTCTTATGGCATGCGCTGACATTCAATTTTTCATTTAGAATGAGGATTTGCTTGAGGTTGAAGAATGACCATAATATTCAACTGCAGGGTCTGGGTTTAGGACTCTGTCTCGTACTTATTGCTCTAGGAGTTGACAAGTGCTCAAACTCAGATTTTAGGACTGCCCTTAATTATGTTGTCCACGTCTCGTCAGTAAGTTGACCTTTTCTTGGCCTCCTTGATTTCAATGTACAATTTTCTCCTCTCACATGCAACTCATGTTCACTCCACCTCTTGTAGGTTATTGTTAGGTCTGATTCTATGGAGAAGGAATTTCTTATTACATAGGTATAGCTTAGAATAGGATACTTGGATTAGGTCTTTAGCCAATGTAAACTTCTAGTCAATCATCCGTGAACTTAGATTCTTATTCATTTTTCCCTACTGCACAACTCCAGCCGCATTTGTATTCTTTTACTATTGCACTACTTAAACCAATAAAATAGTGAGCTGCCTTTGAATATCATTTGTGTAAGTTTCATGAACAGATGAAAATCATATTGTGACCATTGTGATAAATAGAAGGATTTGTTTAAAAAGACATAATACCTGTACTTAAAATGTTTCCGTGAATGTTTTGTTGATTTTGCATAGCTTTCTAGTGCAGGCAATGGGGAATGCTGTATCGCGCATAGAGTATTTTCTGGTATCTTGAGATCAGATGTCATGTGTATGGCTTGTGGATTCACTTCTACAACATATGATCCATGTGTGGACATCTCCCTTGACTTGGAACCAACTGTTGGCAAATCCGGAAAGATGGTGACAAAATCCAATCTTTCCTGCAATGGTGAGGCAAATTGCACACCCTTTAGCCAAAATGGAGAAATCTCCACTCTGATGGGATGTTTAGACAGATTTACCAGACCCGAGAAACTTGGCTCTGACCAGAAATTCTTTTGCCAACAGTGTCAAGTGAGGCAGGAATCTGTCAAACAGATGTCTATAAGAAAACTTCCACTTGTTTCTTGTTTCCACATAAAAAGATTCGAACATTCTTCAGTTCGGAAGATGTCAAGGAAAATCAACCGTTATGTACAATTCCCGTTTTCCCTAAACATGGCACCATATCTCTCTTCTTCAATCTTGAGGAGTCGTCTTGGAAACAGGATATGTCCTTTTGATGACAGTGAATCAGATGCATCCACTGACATGTCTTCGGAGTTTGAGTTGTTCGCAATCATCACTCACACAGGAAAATTAGATGCTGGCCACTATGTGACTTATTTGCGACTGAGCAACCAATGGTACAAGTGTGATGATGCTTGGATCACTCAGGTCAGTGAAAACATTGTCAGGGCTGCACAGGGCTATATGATGTTTTATGTACAGAAGATGTTATACTACAAAGCAAAAGAGAAACAACAAGCTACATAAATACTATACATCGTTTGAAAATGGTTAATTATTGGAATCACGGTAAGTGAGTTGGAACAGGCAACTATCAAGTCATGGTTGATGGGTATTTTTTTCTTGCCATAAAGTTATGAATTTACAAGGCATTTGAAACCTGTGAAGAACCGAGCAGCTCTATGTTTAGCGGCATCAATGTGGAGGTATATTTTAAAATTGTATTTGGAGCAATATCTTGAAAATGTGATTTTCTCTGGTATTTTGGATTGAGATTGAGGGTATTGATTCAAAGAAGTCTTTTAAAATTGGTGCTTCTTATCCTCAATGTCATTATTTTGTTTTTCTTCAGTCCGTTGGAGCGTCATGGTGGTTTTGAATTTTATTTTTGTTACCGTGAAAGCCCCCGTCAAATTTACTATGATTGGAGGTGTGGCTCAATTGTGTACTAATCTTCTTCATTATAAATGACATTTGAGAAATCTATACCATCTTCCTTTGTAGATATCTTCAGAATCTCCCTAAATGCCGACATCAATCGCATTGATCTATTAATCAGCTTTTTTTGGTTCAATGAAAGATTTGCATGTAGGCTTAGATGAAGTTTAGAATGATATTTTCATGTATTTATATGAAGTGGTGAAGGACTTGAAAATTTGCTAAAGACCCGAATTGGCAGTGGGTTATGATAATGACACGAATGATTTACCCGAATTGGAAATTTTTTAGGTTAAAGGTTAGTCCAAATGCAAGTATGTTGCTCCGGAAACCCATAACAGAGTGCTGATTTGAAAAAATATGGAATAGTGAAACTGAGCAGACCTAGACTGACTAGTGTAGGATAGATTCCATTGCAGCATGATATCAAATCAATCTCTTATCCAAAGATTCACCAGAAAGTATGCTTTGAAATGAAGTTTACTATTTCTATGGACAACTAGCGTTGTTGGGGATGCTGTCCAGGAAAATGGACTCGACCCTTCAAAGTTGCTTCGAAATGGGCCCAAGTGACCTGGACGTGCTTTTCAAACACTTGGACGAGATCTCTTCTCATTTCATCAAAATTGGATTTCAATAAACTCTTAACACAACATCTCTCCCATTGCCTGAGGCAATTGTGTTTTCACACAACCAATATCTTTAATAGAGTGATTATAAATAATCTATTCATAGTCAGTTATTTAAATTCTTTGTTTGTTGGTAATACAAGGTGAAGATGGGACCCTAGACATATAATTCTAAGTTCAAATAATTCTTGTTAATTAATATACTTATTAACTATAGAGTAAATCCACCAAATGATTAGAATTGCACTCTTAGCAATATAAAGTATATTTACTCAATGTTATGTCTATTGATAGTCATTACATATGCAATGATCATTCATTACAATTTGTAATAGCAATAGGTTCAATATTTGTCAACATTTCATATCACATTTTTATCATTACCTACTATTAGTTCTTAATTGACTAATTAATTCGTAACATTTATGAATTGCGTGTTAATTACTCAATTCATGAGCTAACAAACAATGAAATTTAAAATAATAGATTCATTGTATTGTGTTAGTACTCTTAGCTACTTATTTAATTTATTCTCAAAATACAAAGTTTATGTAATGTACCTTGTACAAAACTTTCTAAGTAAATCAAAGAATAAATTTATATGAAATAAGAGTCTGCCAAATACATTGAATTAAAATAATACATATATGATCATTATTATGATAAAATATATTGTTCTTTATTTAACATAAATTAATTGAACAATATTATTTTATTTGTCTTAATCCTATATGATCATATTATGTAAAATATACTCATTTTATGTCACTATATATATATAGTCAGGATTTCACTATAGATTCTTAATGAAATAACCTATATTTGTGACTTTATTTTATTTTAAGATTTCATAGTTCAAATATAAGTCATGAACTCTTTTTTGTTATTACTTTTTATATTATATTATACACAAATATAATGTGTTAGTATAAAGTTTGCATAAATAATCATAAAAATTTCTATAAGTTTTATTAAGCAAATAGGAATGCAAGCATAAAATAAATATAATTACTTTATTTTATTTATTGAAAAAAAAATGTTCATTACATTTGATTGTTGGACATAAAACCCCAACAATCTACTATATATCCTAAAGTGAATAAGTCATGTCTCTAGTCCCTAATCCTAACAGATGTTGCTCAAAACTCTTTGAAGGTAATGTCTTGGTGAAAGAATCAACAAGATTTTTCAGTGAAGGAGTCTTCAAAACATTCACGTTTCTACGCTACACTATGTTTCTTATAACATGATATCTTCTATGTATGCTTTGTTCACTTATACTTCTGTTTTTTAGAATTCATCACTACTTCATTGTTGTCACAATAGAGAGTCGATGACTTATCTATATTTGAAACTACTTCCAAATTCCTAAAGAATTTTCTAAACCACACGATCTCCTTTCTTGTTTAAAAAGCAACAATGTATTTGCTTTCCATGGTGGAATCTAAAACTCCATCTTGTTTGAAGTTTTTTCAAACTATTGCTCCACCTCCTACAATGAATATTGATCTAGATATTGATATACAACATATAATTTCACATTCTTACTTGAGAATATGCTTAACTGTAATCTAGTGATTTAATCTTGAATTTGACTGAAATTGACTTAATATCCTTACTACATAACATATGTCAAAACTAGATATGACAAACAGGTGGGCTGGTAGGCCAAGCCGAGCTCCATATTTGGGTTCGCGAGCCCACCTAGTGTAATATCCCGATTTTTATATCGGAATTTAGAAATGATAAATTGAAAAATAATTGGGGATATTCGAATTAGTCAAATAAATTATCGAAATATTACTATGGACGTAAGTGTTATATATGGACTGAATTGATTTTGATTCGACTCGGTCTGAAATAATTAGGTGACTCGATTTTAATTAAAAAAAATGAAAAAAATAAATAATGGGATTAAATGAGAATAATTAATGAAGGAGAAATTAAATAAATGGAAAGAGAGATTAATTGAACTAAATTTAAAGGAATTGATTAAATTAGGAAAAGAAGAATTAAAGAAAAAGAGGGGAAGTGAACCGGTTCACCCCTGAACCGGTTCAGTTTAAGTAAACGAAATTAAAATGGTTGTTGGCCATTTGAGTGAGAGAAGAGACGAAGGGAGGGAGAGATCGGGACCAGAGGGTGACGCGAGAGGGGGAACGAGCTCGATGACGACAAAGCCCGGGCTCGAAGGACTGCTCGGCAAACGGAGAAGCGTCGGACGGCAACATTCGGTGTTGTGAGCAACGACTGCAACGAACGGTTGCGGCGTCTAGGGCTCGGGAATGGAACTCCCGCGAGCTGCGAAATATTGGCCATGGTATGTCGACAATTTGTGTTTCGTTTTTCTCCTCTATGACCGTCTGAATTGGGTATGTCGTAGTTGGAGTTGGTGAAGGCAGTGGCTGGAATGGCAGGGACGAATTGGCCAGGGCAGGGGTGTGTTGGTTTGAGATGGGTTGGTCTTTGGTTCAGTCTAAACCGGTCAGTTGCTGGTCCTTATCTGGCAAGTCTTCCACGTGGAGGTTGATCAATGGACCTCCCGCCTTGAAGTGTACAATTCCTCCAGCTTTTCGTCTGTGACATCCTTCTCTCGGCTATAAATCAGTGTGATCAGAGATAGTGAAAAAGCAGAAGAAGAAGAGGACAGAAGAGTGGAAGTGGAGATGTTGCCTCGGGCCTTCAGGTGATGTGCTTTGAAATATTACAGTGATGGTGGGAGGTGTTCTCTTTGAATGGACTGAGAGCTCTATATGAAAAGTGAGTTACTGGATGCAGTGAAGAAATTGTGGGAGTAGCCTCCTCGGGTACACTACGGGTATGATGAATTCTTTCTCATCTTTTATGGATTTTATTATGTTGATAGTAGAAGGAAAGAGTGTGATGGATTAGTTATTGCCTAATACATGTTTGGAATCTGTTGTTTGATGGTTGAGTTTATATCTTGTTTTGGTTGTGGCCGTTAGTCACTATGAAGCAATGCTAGTCTGCTAGAAGTGTTTAGTTCACTAATGGGTTCCTGCCGAGTGATATATTTGAGGATATTTTGAGGAAATGTTGTTATATGATTGTCCAGCTCTATTAGACTTAAGTGTTGTCTTGTTGATTGGATTGAAAACTGAATAATATTCTATGATTTGTTATGGATTGTGATGTGTTCACCCTTTGGATATATGCCTCCTGTTGAGTATTCTTTGGATCTATTTTTAAGATATATCATGAGATTGAATTGATACTGTGAGATGGATTACGATATGTAATATGTAGATGAGTTGTGATTTTAATGTTTCGATGTTATCAATTGTGAAGTATATTCAGCTGTTGTTTAGTGATTTTATTAGATTGTGAAAAATAAGTAATATCCTGTGTTTCATCTTTGTCTGTGAAGTTTGGATGATTTACGATATATGAAGTGGACATTGTTAATTATAATTCCATGTTAATGTGGGAATTACATGGTTCTCTACTCTGCTGTGGAAAATATGGTTTTGTGATAAAATAATATTCGGTTTTGTAAAGTAAATTCTCTATGTTATCCTATCACATTGATGGAATGAGCAACTATTGTGGGTTATTGCTATTCCGTTTTACATGTGCAGATGGTGGAAGTGTTAAGGTAATAAGTCGTAGAAGTAAGATTTATAATACGTGATTTTAATGGTTTTGAAGGTACGTAGAAGATAGATGATACAAAAACGCACTAAGGATGCCAGGTAAGTTGATACTTACTGTGTTTTGGTCTTTGGACCCTACATCGCAAGAATTAGGATTGTATTTTGTGTGTTTACTAGAACTAGGTTCTTTTAATGATATATTTATTAGGCATTTTTATTATCATATAGGACTATATGTATTCACGAGCATATTGCATGACATACTTAATATATATAAATAGGCATGTGGGGGTTCGGCAAGATCGGGGATGGTTCATCTTGATGACACCCCTATTGGAGTGCCTACTCCCACGTAAGGGGCGGTGAGGCACGGTTAAGTCACATGAACCTTAAAATTTTCAATTCTCTTGTACTGAAATCCCCACTGTCTTTAATAAAAGTGATCGGTGACAGTATGCAGTGACACCCCTATTGGTGTGACTCCTCGTCGGAGTTACGGTTAAGCTACATGACCACCAGAAGTATCCGACACTCTGGCCTAACAGAAAGGATACAGTTCATTTCTGTAATGCATTGTATGATCATGCATATCATCTACATTGTATTTCATTTTATCACTTATTGAGCATTAGGCTCATTAGTTAGGTCTTGTGATGTAGGTACGTACGAGAAGCTGGTGAACAGGTCAAAAATAGTTGATGAAGGATTTGCACGGGTGGATCTTGTGGCTGGCTGGGCTAAGGTGTTAAATGAAAATTATTTGTAAAAAGGGTTTTGTAGATTATTTAATATTCTTTAATACTTTGTTTTAATTCTGCTGCGTTTTATAAAAAGAATTTCATTACTTCTGCTAGAATTGATAAGTGTTTTAAGTAAAGAGTTTTAACAATCGAGTTTTATAAAGAAAAGTCTTACTCTGATTTTATAAAGAAAAAGTTTTAAATTTTACGCGATTTTAAAGTAAATAAAAACCAGGTCGTTCCACCTATGACTGGGCTTGGCGAGTCCATTTAGTGGGTAACCTATTTTTTACATGAGGGTCCTCCTATTTTTTTTGTTATGCATGTATGATGGATCCTATATATAAATTAAAATGAGTGTTTCTTATGCTTAATTAGATTTATATTCATTTGTGTTATTCCTTTAATTACTAGTAATCAAATAACAAATGAAATTGTTAATTTATATTCTTCTTATAAAATAAAATATTCTACTGTTAGTCATCCACATCCTCCTCCACATAACAAGAGTTATCCTAGTAGTAGTGGTAGTAATATTGCAACTCTATAATTTAGTATACATGATATATGGAGTGAAATAATATTGAAAATTATTCTATTTTTCTGTAAAATGCACTTAATATTTATTTTAAATCTCATTACCAATTTTCTTGAGAATAGGATTTTGATATTTTAGTGGAAAATGAACTCTAATACATATCATATTCTCTTTATAATGAGAAATGATTTACTAACATCTTCGGTCTCTATTGTAGCATCGAAATCTACTTTTAATGCTGGTGGAGGTATGTGATGATGAACGAAGAGAATGATTTGCTGTTGATCTCATCACTCATTTACATCAAACATTTGACTGACACTAAGATAAGAGATCAACAATGAGAGGACAAAATACTTGAAGAATTTGGAAACTTAGATATTGAAAACTAAATCTTATTTTTTTCACTTTGTATTGTAATTGAAGTAATTTTTTTCAAACTTGTAATTTTTTCGACATGTTTCAAATGATTGACCATTAAATGGGTGTCAACCTAATTAGGATCTATCTAATTTATAGTAATGCAACTATCAAATATTTGTAATAATATTTGTATGATATATTTTTTTTATTGGATCATCTCAAATAATTTTTTTTTCTTAATACAACCATTTTATATATTAATAAAATAATTTTTGTTAATTAAATGAGTAACTATTATACAATGATATTAAAATGATAAATAATTATTACAATTTTAATAATTAAATTTTTTAAAAAATATACATTGTATTGACATAAGTTAAAAATATTTATATAATATGCTCAACTTGTTAGATTCATTTAGTCGATTTGGCTCGGCTTGTTTACCTCATGGCTTGGGTTGAATTTTTTTTTTCAACTAGCTTATTAAACTGATCTCGTTTAACTTGCTAGGCTAAGTGAGTTGGTTTTTTTTCTAGCTTAGGTCAACTCGACTCATTTGCCACCTCTGGTCAAGACTAGTCCATAGCATAATAATTCTTCTTCTTCTTGAGGTGTGTTAGGACATTGACTCTTAGAAAAAAGTACGTCTAGAAGGTAAATTATCATTCTTGAAAATTTGCATTGACAAACCTAGGTAAAACTGAAATTTTATTTTTAGATCTCTTATGTGATGGATTCCAAGAATGTTGCTTGTATTCCTAAATTTTGCTTAGCTAATGAGCCTTTATGTTCAATAATAATTCTATATTATTTCCAATAAGTAGAATATCATCAACACATAAAATTAAAAGACCACACACTTATCTTTGATAAAGTCTAAGGAATAAGAGAACACTTAGGTTTTGTGTTATATAGGTTTTTTTTTTCAAACCTTTGCCCCAAGAGTTCTCCTTTTATCACAGTGAGCCTTTTCTTCAAGCAAGGAGTTTGATAACTGTATTTTATAGAACTATTATGATATAGTTTTACACAAATTTCAACAACTAAATGATATTTATTTTAACTATTTTTATAGGAAATAGTAGTTTTGCTATATTAATGTAGAATTTTGAGTTTAGAAACATATTTTAAGAAAATAGTTGACTTTCAATAATTTTCTAATTATTTGGGATTGATTCTACTAATCAATTGTATATCTTTTTTTTTTTTTTCAGAAAATAAAACTTTGAAGCATGAAAAGTATGAGGAAAGAAAAGTTTAGAAAGTTATTAAAGATTTGAAGAAGATAGTGACATGCTAACGGTAGATCTTTGGAAAACTTATGGTCAATCAGTGGCAGAATTGTAGTCGATCGGAAAACACACAGTTTCAAAGGAATTAGTTTCAGGTTGAATTGCAGACGACCAAAAACTAATTGGTGGTCGACTAGAAAAACGGGAACATTGACTCTGCTGAAAAAGTGGTCGACTTGACGAAAGCACTTTGCGTTTGTAGATTTGTGTTTCACATTTTTTTTTTTGGAAAATTTCACAACACTCGAACCAATCTCAATCCCAAAAAAGCAAAAAGGCTTCTTCACAACAATGAAAACTACTTTTAAGCCCCAAAAGACTAACTCCATAAATCCAATGAGAAGAAACAATGAAATAACAAAATTAAATGAATGAAACACAACGATGGTGAAATAAGGAAAATCACACGCTTTCTAACCCAAGAAGGTTAGATGAAGACCCCACTACACCACCAAAATAAAGCCCATAACTCTTCAATGATAAGCTAACGATCCGAGAGGCAAAGCTCAATAACCCACTAGAGAAATATCTCTAATCTTCTATTTAATAATCAAACTTTAATTCTCTTCTAAAAGACTCCAACTCTAGAATAAATAGTCAACACATAATAGCAAAACTGAAAATAAGTCAAAATTTTGAATTAAATAATTAAAATAATATAATATAATATAATGAGCTAGGTCGGGACTTGTGACACATCATCCTATTGGGTTGAAAAGGATTTGACCTCAAATTCTAGCTCCCTCCATTTGTGCCATAGATGAACATTGCGATTCCAAGAAATTTGAAGCTTCGTGTGAACAATATTGTATAAGTTTTTGAGTGATTCGAAATCTTTCCTTTGGTGTCAAAAAGCATGTTCAAACCCTACAAAAATTGTTTGTGATTTACCAAGATGATCTTGTAAGACTCCATCATTAGATTCTATCGACCATCATAAACCTTTCAGAAAGCCATTTAGAAACATACGAACTAGTTCCTTTGAATTCTTGCCATGTTTTGGTTGTCCGTTCTATTCTTCAATTTCTCTTGGAAATCTCATCAAAACTAAAGACACTTTTCTTGACATTACTATAGTTATAACACACGACTCATTCTTTATTTTCATAAGAATGTGTTAAGATGAGTTGCTAAACCCCAAATTAACTATCGGATTTAGCAAAACAACATTTTCTTCACGATATTCTTCTTCATTACTTTGTGCCAATGATCATCTTCACCCACTAATTGTGCATCTTCAGAGATTTCTTCTTATGAATGATATTCTTCCTCAATCTGAGATCCTAAGATAAGTAATGGCCCTTCTTTAGGGAGTATATCCTCCTCTTTGAATTGCTCCTCTGCCATGAAGGGCTCTTCAACTACCTCGACTCGACCAAGAGCAAGCCAAAGTGTATAGTTTGTAGAATCTGGCTTTTTGACAGGAATTTTATTAAGTTATTAAGATAAATTTTAGAATGTGTCTAGTGTAATGACTGAAATTTCCTTTTGGGTGCATTTATAATATTTAAGTATGTTATACGGCGCCATGAATATTCATCGATTAATTTTATTGGTGAGATATATTATTTCAAAGTTTATTGGTTTAAAAAGGATGAATTAAGAATTTAGATAGCAATTTAGTAGCTTAAGATATTTCTTGGTTGGGTGAGTTGATTATGGTGAAGCAAAAATATAATACCCTGGATTTTCATAGTGCTAAACATAAGATCTAAGTGATAATATTTGAGTATTTTTGGGGATTTATGGGATGATTATAGTTTAGAGATGTGATTTATGGTTTTTGGTTGTTGGAAATGTGGTTTTTATAGGTTTGAAGGGATAGCAAGGGAGTGGTCGATCATGGATTAGGGTTTGATCAACCTCATGATCGACCGCTAAGTGTGTAAATGGTCGGGGCGGTTGATCAAGTGTTATGTCGGTTGATCGTCAATGTTACAAATCTAGAGCAAGAATTTTTGGAGTAGTCGATCAGCTTAAAGGGAATGATCAGCCAAAGCGGTTGGTCACCTGAAGGAGGGTGATCGACCGGGTTCAAAGTAGATTGCAAAATGTTGATTTGTGGTCGATCGTCCACTAGAGGATGATCGACCAATTTTTTTTTTGAAAAAGGCAGATTTATGATTGATCATCAAGGAATGGTGATTGACCAGGATACTAAGGATTGCCCATAAAATGGCTAACCATTATCTGGAAAACGAAGTGGCACCTGAGGAAAATGAAATGTTGTGACTTATCTCCTATCTCTGTAATGTTATGAACATAAAAGATGGGAGTTTAGACAGAAAACAAAAAAATCGTTTGGTGATCTCTCTAGGTAACTCTCGCGTTGTTTTGGTTTTCTGAAGATACTATCGTGTGCTGGTGCTAAGAAGAAGCTTCAAGGAGAGGAATCTGGAGAAGAAGAAAGGCAGAGAAGAGGAAGAAGCAGGAAGGAGGAGAAAGCTTTGTCTTCCATGAGGTAAGAAGTGTGTGTGTGTTTTCCCATTTTGGACTACATCACAAGAGGTAGATTTTGTAACGACCCGGATTTTTCGTAAATCCTGAAAATGCGTAAAAAAAATTTTAATTTTTCTTTCTTTTCAAAAAAAAGGTATCAGAGTGCGTAAAAATTGGATCGCTACTGACTCTTTCTCTTACTCATTCGTAAAACCCATTATGCAAAACGTTCATGCTATAAATCCTCTTTCAAAATTCTGCGGAAGCGTTAAAATCAACCTTTGTAAATCATAGCGGAAACGTAAAACACCTTTATAAATACTAACCCATACTAAGCCATTCAATCATTTTTATCAACTAAACTAAATCATTTCTTCATTTGTTTAAAACTGTTTACTTTTCTTTAACTTCATTGATTCATACTTTCATTTGCCCTTTTGCCTTGCCAACTCGAATCTCCTATGTGCGAAATCATCCATCCATGCTTCATTTTGTGTTCATTATCTTTCTCTTCTTTGTTCATCGTTTCCTACACCACAAGTAAGGACATGAGCTTTCGCCCAGTAAGGATATGGGGAAATCATTTATGCATCTCTCTTTAGTTCGCTTGGAGTGGAGGCCAGCAAAACCAATTCTTTCATTACGTTTGTTCTTTACTCGTATCCTGAGTTTCTTCACTCGTATCCCGAGTGTGAAGATTGGAGGGTTCTTAGGGGATGAAATCCGCCCTCCAACTTCCTTGTTTGGTTCCTTTTCCAGCATATCTTGCCTTCGAGATTTCTCCTCTTTCCGGCATATTCTGCCTTCAGAGTTTCTACCCTTCCGTGTATCCCATCGGAGGGTTTCTTCGGTGATGACGTATCCCGCTCATCCCGAACATTCTTTTCTTAGCATTCGTCCCCTTTTTGGCGTATCCTGCCTCCAAGGGTCTTCCTCTTCTGGCGTATCCCGCCTTCAGAGTTGCTGCCCTTCCGACGTATCTCGCCGTAGGGTTTTTCTTCGGTGATGGCGTATCCCGCTCATCCCGCTTATTCTTTCATTAGTCTTTTTCCTCACTCATGCATGTGGGTACCTTTTGGTGTACTCCCTATTGGATTTCTAATAACATGAAACATTAAAACGTACGAACATGGAAATAAATATTGTAATTAAAGTGCACATATATATAAGAAGGAAACAAGTACAACGGTATTGAACAATGAAGGCATACAAACAAAGGAAACATACAAGAAATACTTTAACATACTTGAACAATATGCTCTAACATCCTCTTATCTCTACTCTTATAAATCTTAACTTCTTAGTCATGCTTCTATCATTTTAGAATTATCCTTAGCGGTTTACGTGCTTCTACTTCACTTAACAATTCATAACGCAACAAAGACAACCAATACATTAATTTCATGCTGCTTACTTCTATCATCTAAATGATTTAAACATATAAAGAACAATCATAAAATTAGCATTCCTCGAATAATTTCTACTAATCAATCAACATATAACATAACCAAATTGTTGATATATCCTCACCAGAATTATTGTGGAGATTCAAACCGGAAGCTCCAACACTGCCACACAAAGTATCCAAATCAACAGGTTATTGTTTTCCAACAATTCATCCAAACCATAATCAAAACCAGAATACCCACATCAGAATCCAGAATACAGAGAAAGAAGTATTTCTCACCGCAAAGACCCGAGGCAACAATTCGTCCTTCTCCGGCTTCATCTTCTTATACTCTGTCTCTCAGTTCAGTTTTCTCATAATCTATCTCGCAGTGGTGCCCACAATTCCAGTGATCCATGCGGATTTTTTGACCACAACCATCCATTCAATCCTTCCATCTGGATCGAGCTCCATCTCAATCAGAGTCAACCATGGGCTGGACTCCTCATTCGGACATAACAGTGGGCTGGACAGAAGCATCCATCGATCCCCTGCACGTCCTTCTCGGTCTCCCGATTTCCTTCAGATTGCAGATCATGAGATGCACTTGGTCCTTCACTGTATTTATACACGAAGGACAGTTTTTAATGCTCAACCACTTACCCAAGCTATCCCGTGATTTCAGGCAAAAAGGCGGATTCTTCGGGTCAAAGCAGATCCTGATTTTTCGGCTAAATCTTCAGCCTTCAATCATTATAGTTGAAATACGTTACGTCGTCCTTCACGGGTAGGAACCAGCGGGACGGACCGATTTTGATTTAACCGTGTAGCAGATGACAAGTCGTCCCTTCATGAACGACATCCCTGTCCAACAATTTCTTCACCGCTTTCGTCTCTGCCAGTCCAGAAATCACCAAAACAATAAGCATCAGAACAATTGAACGGGAGCTTACCTCGATCTGTCGCCGGAAACCCCACTTTGCGGGAACTCCGATTCATCCCGCAAAATTGTCAAATTTGTGCCCTAGATTCAATCCCGCGAACGACGCCAGCCACCGCGCGCCGACCGTCACCACCCGTGGCGTTCGCTTTCGCCGTCGCCATCTGCCGCTTGTCGTTCGGGTTGCCGGCGCTCCAGCCATCTCACCGATCGCCGTCGCCTCTCCCTCTCTCGGTCAATCTCTCACTCTCCCTCTCCTGTTCTTTCTTTCTTCCCGTAAATGGCAAATGCCATTTTCTAATTTTTATTTGTTTTATTTGTTTTATATATATATATATATATACTTATTTTTCTTCATTAATCTATTCTATGAAGTCTCCACTAATTTAAATCACACTTTTCCATCAATTAAAATTATTTTAATAATTTACTTAACTCGAGTCCAAATTCTCGATTATTCCAAGTATCGCTTGATGATTATAATTGATGATTACGCTCTTGGTAATACCCCGATAATTGTCCAATTAATTCTCAAATCTCCAATCTCACTTCAATTGTCTTTATTAAATTCCATATAAAAGTTTGGGGTATTACAGATTTTATGCTTATTTGATGCTTGTTCTGTATTTTTATTAAAAGCATGTTAATGGTTGTTGTTCATGACAGTTGCTTTGAAGTTCATGCGTAATAGATTGTTAAGAAAAGGATTATGTTTATGCTGCAGACAAATATTGTTCATTGATGTTCTTTGATATAAGGTATGTATTGTTGTTCTCGAGGAGCTCTTTGGTGTTGTTGAAGTAATGAATAGGTTGTTGTTGTTATATATTAATTCTTGGAGATTCTATTCTGTTAGGGCTCTATTGATTTCTAATTTGCGCTTTGCTTGTTAAAGTGTTGAGAAAATTCGTTGAAGTTAATGTTATGTTGATTGAAGAATCTATCTATACTGTCATGGTTTAATAAGAAATTGTTAGAATAGGGTTGGATGCTACTATTTGTGAACAGGTTTTTAAGGTCAGGTTATGCTGCGATTTTTGATAAATATTAAATGAATTAATTATGTTGGTTGATGTTGATGATTAGACCTTGTTGTTGATGATAAACTTCTTAAACTTGTTGATGATGGCTCCTTGATAATTGTTGAAGTGCTGGATACATATAAATTGGAATTGAATGTCATAGTTGATGCTATGCTACTGTGTGATTATTGAAGTGCTAAGAACATAGGGGCCATTAGTTGCTATTAGAAGTTAGGTTTTGATCCTACCATTCTTGGAGATGTACTGTTTTGTTATTGTTGATGATTAAGGATTGTTGCTTTGCTACTTGTGTGATAAGTAATTTAATGTAGATGGTTGTTTAAAGAACCTGTTTAAAGATTATACTATGCTACTAGGTTTCATAAATGCTAGTGTTGATCATGTTAAACTTTGAAGATTGATGTTGTTTGTTGATGCTTGAATTTGTTAGATATAAGTTGTGATTCTTTTATTGTTCGAGGAATGTATTTCTTTGATGCGTTGTTTGATATTACTATTAAGAACTAGTGGTAGATGTTGTCCTTAGCATAGGTTAAGGATTTTATATGATTAATGAAGAGTTAGAAATGTGTGCATTCATACGTGTTCATGCATCGTGATTTTAAAAGAAAATGAAAAAGTTTTATATGCAGAAGTTTTATATAAGGAAGATGGGAATGAAAAGAAATACGTAAAAAAAGGAGAAAGATTAGAGTTGGGTTAAAGTTCACCGCTCACTCTCGAGATGTTAAGAAGAAAGAAAATAGTATAAGTTCCTCATGATGGAATAAGTTCACCATTATGCTATATGTTCATCGTTGTAGTACCAATTTGGTTCAAGTTTACCGTTGTGGTACAAGTTCACTGCCATAGCATAAGTTCACCATTAAAGTTTAAGTTCATCGTGATTAAAGTTCATCATAGTTTCCTAAGTAAATAAAAGTTAAGAAAAGAAAGTAAAATGTTTTATAACGCGCATATCATGTTCATTATGCATTTCACTTCTTACTGAGTGTTAGACTTATAGTTTAAGTCTTGTGATGTAGGTATGCATTATAAGGAGGAAACGACTAGTGGATGGAACATTTGTATGTTCCAGACTTAGTGGCTGGCTAAGCTAAAGGTTTAAAAGGAAATGTAACGGTTTTGTAGATGTTTTAAATTTGTAAAATGTACTTTGCTTTAAGTTATGCATGATTTCAAATTGTAAACGGTTTAACAATTTTTTTTTTTATTTATGCACTTGCTTTATTCCAATTATTTTTCAAATGCAAAGTTTTTCGCTGTATTTTATAAAGGAAAAATGTCTTTTAAATTAAATTTTAAAATGTATGAAAATGGGATGTTACAAAAATACTTAGGAGTTGATTGAGTGGAAAAGGTGAAGTTGAACTATAGAGTGGCTTGGTAGGGGTCCAATGAGAAGTGGAAAATGACATCATTGGACGGATTGACTATGGGAGAAAATTCTGGGAGAGGTGGATGGGATGTCAGCCATTGGATGAGAGGATTGGGTGATGTGTCAACCGTCGGATCAGGGGAGAAGATGCTCCCATAAAAGGAAAATTCTTTTGGGAGGATGATTGGCTGTTAGATTGAAGAAGTGATGTGTAGATGAAACACTAGTCGTTGGATGAAATTTGCGGATTGAAATTCATCAGCGACAACGACTTAAGAAGTGGGTTGGATGCTGATTGTAAAATGGAAGCGTGATTAAACGCAGATCGTAGGATGCACATAAAGATGCTTTGGTGACATCGAAAGATTTCTCACGGAAGGGAATCCTAGATGCGCTATAAGTCAAAAGACATCGTTCAATTAAGGAAAAAGTTTGGCCTTGGGCGAACGTCATCGTTTCGGCTTGCGAGCTTAAAGGAAACGATGTCGTTTTGGCTAGGGGTCAAAATGAACTTAGGCAGCACAGGAGTGTGCCTGTCCGTGGAAGCGAATACTATCGCAAATCAAGTGAAAAGCGGTCATTTAGATCAGAAATTTATGAAGGCAAATTGCCCTTTTCGGCAGCGTTAGCGTATATGGTGAGCAACAATCTACGAGACCATTTTACGGCGTCGTCTAAAATTCAAACAGCAAACTCCCTACCCTAAACCGCAAATATAAAATGTGCATTGATGGATTGAGTAGCACTGTTTATTTGAGGGTATCACTGAGGGCTTATTGTCTTAGGCTCCAATAGAGGTGGCTAACGAGCTGAGCCTGAAAAAGTCTAGCTCGTCGAGCCTGGCGAGCTTAACGAGCCGAGCCTTACGAGCCAGCCGAGCCTAACGAGCCTGCCGAGCCTAACGAGCTGATCAACCCTAACGAGCCTTAACGAGCCAAATATACATAAATAATAATATCTTATATAAATACTATAAATTATTTTTAATATTATATAATTTAAAACTATAATAAATATTTATTATTACAATGTTAAAATATTATAATTAATAAACTAATTGAATAAATTACCATAATTGAATAATTCAATTTAGACTCAATTAAATTATTCAATATTATACAATTATTGAGTCTTCAAGTCAAATTGGACTGTCCAACTGTCCAAGTCATCCTATCTGACTCTGACTATCTCCCCTCCCATGCATTAGCATCTCCAGATCTGCTCCAAAAATTTCAGATCGGAGCTCATTTTTGTTTTCCTTGGTCGTCTTCTTCTCTAAAAGTTTCTGACGAGGATTGAACCCAGGTAACATATTTATTTCATAGAAAATGGATGGAGTTTTGTGCTGCCGCCATGGCTGCTAGATCAGCCCTTAGAACCACCACGATCAGAAGCGCTACCGCGTCAAGACTCGCGATTGGAGCCAGACTCAAACCAGCGTGCTCACCGTTTGGTATTCCCAAATAGAATACAATCTTCCATCGCCGAGGTGCCTGGCCTTCGAGAGTTTTCGCTTCACGTGAGACACCGACGTGGACTGGAGCCTGGAGGGGCTTGCCGGGCCCGGCCAGGCAACTGGCGAGCGGGTTCGTCGAGCCAGCCCGCTAGGCTCGTGAGCCCGCATTTTCGGGCTCCGCTCGGCCCGGCCCCCCTACCAGGCCCGGGCCGAGCCCACTCGGTTACTATAGCGGGCAGGGCTCAGCTCGGCCCGCTACAGTAACGGGCCGAGGGGGCGGGCTGGCCAGCATGGAGACAAAACTCGTGATGGAGAGACGAGCTACAGAAGGATGTTCTACCATAGTCAAACTGTTCCTCCCATTGGAAAGTTCACGGTAAGTAATGTTGCTTGTGGGTGGCCTCCTCAGCCTACAATGCAGGGTGCTAGGATTTGTGCAGCTATTTGCTGTGTTTATTTTTATGCTATGATTTTATTGTTAAGACTCAAGGATTGTAGTTTGGTTTACCATTTGTTGATGCTTTTTTGAGGATTAGATGCTCTGTATTTTATGCTTACTGAACCAAGGACTTGTCTTTGTTTTGTTACTATTTCATGAAAGGATGCTTGAGCATATATAGATATTGTGTTGTGTTTATTTTTATGCTTGCGGTTTTGCTAATGAAACCCGAGGATTTGATGTTGTTTCCCTTTGTTGTTTTGTTTTATGAACCAAGGAAGTGATGATAAAGGTTGTGATATTTACAGTTCTTATGGCATATTGAGGATCAATATTTACATTATGGATTACTGTTTATGTTTACCGAGGGATGAAATTTGAGAATATGTTATGGTATTGACTAATATTCTATGCTATTCTCTATTATTCATGATATTGAGTTTGAGTCTTATAGTTGATGGGGTGATGTTCTGTTGTAACGACCCAGTTTTTAAAATCGTGTAAAATTGAAAACTTTTCTTTTTATAAAATCAGAGTAATATTTTTATTTTAAAACCGAGTGTTAAATCATTTACTTAAACTCATTTCCAATACATTGAATTAAGAAATAATCATTTAAAACATTTTCGCAGCGGAATAACTTTACTTGAAAACCTTTTATAAATTCTTTTATGAAACGCAGCGGAATTAAAACAAACCATTTAAAGACTATTAATTTACAAAACCTTTTACAAATAATTTCTATTTACTCTCTTAACCCAGCCAGCCACAAGATCCACCCGTGCAAATCCTTCATCAACTATCTTTGACTTGTTCTCATGTTTCTTGTACATACCTATATCACAAGACTTAACTAATGAGCCTAATGCTTAGTAAGTGATATAAAATAAAATAAATATGCTAGCATTTTCAAAATCCTTTTTTGTCTTTTTTTTTTTGTCCTTTTCTATTCGGTTTCGTTTCGCATTTCATTTTCTTTCTTTTTTAGTATTCTTGATCCTAACTTTACTTGATCTTTCCCTTTCAGTTTCTCTTTTAATTTCATTTTCTGGAAAGAAACCTATCCATTCCATATGCCGAGGGAATGGATACATCATATAGTCATGTAGCTATCCATCACCCCTACATGGGGATACATCATATGGCCTCACTACCATGACCGTCACAATTCTCTTTTTGTTGAAGACGTTGGGGATTTATGTACAAGAGAAATGATGAACACTAGAGTTCACGTGGTTAACCGTCACCCCGATGAGGAGATACATCATATAGTGTCCCCAACAATGGACAGTCACCAAATCTCCCGAACCCCAACACACCTATTTACGTTTTACCGAGGGAATGGATACATCATATAGTCATTTAGCTATCCGTCACCCCTACATAGGGATACATCATATAGCCTCACTGCCATGACCGTCACCATTCTCTTTTTGTTGAAAACGTTGGGATTTCCATACAAGAGAAATGATGAACACTAGATTCCACGTGGTTAACCGTCACCCCGATAAGGGGGATACATCATATAGTGTCCTCATTGATGGACCGTCACCAAATCTCTCGAACCTTCACATGCCTATTTACGTTTATTCAGTGACACGATGGATATTCTAACAACTAAGTGATAGTTGTTCGCTCGGGTGATCAGCCCATGAGAACGCCGTTCACTTAGTATGTATGAGCATCCATTCCACCACTTTTCGTTTTCCTTTTCAAAACCATGCATGAAAACCATTTTCGTATCTTTTAAAAACCATGATGCTTGTTAATGCATACAATTCTATCACATCTTTCCAATAATCTCTAAACATGCTCGTCCACGAAACATATCATTAAAAGAACCTAAATCTAATAAACATCCAGCAATAATAGCACAATATACGAAACATGCTCAATTTGTAGTAAAGCAGTAAACAACCTAAATATTCTATGAAAGCAGTAAACACGCACCATACAACCCTAATTCTTGTGATGTAGGGTCCGAAGACCAAAGCACAGTAAGTATCAACTTACCTAGCTGTCTTCAATACAATATAATACGAATACTTATCTTTCCGAGTATTCTCCTATACCTTCAAAAATAATAAAACTTTCATCAACAACTACTTCCTATTATTCATTCCGTAATACCATCAATGAATTAGAAAAGATGCTTGATTAACTTAGCATAGTCTCGACCAATCATTTCTAGTAGAAGGTATCTCACTAAACCTTATTCCCAACAATCATTCTTCACTTTACCGTTTATCATTTATTCGAACATTTCTCAACAATATCCATCAACGAAGAACCATTTCAATAACGTAAACCCAACACCCTCAACGATGGCAACCAATATTAATATCCAAACATATAGAAGTGATACACTGTGAATACATCCAGAAATCAATCGCAACCAACTGTTCCTTATTACCAAAAGAAATCCTTACAATATCCAATAAGCAGAAATTTAACGTATACCAAAAACTGTAAATCATCAGACATCCCTTAATCTAACATATAACTTCTCAAGGTAATAGTCTCAATTCCAAAGTAACCTATTCAGCAGCACAATTCAAGCTGCATAATTCCAAAATAATAGGTTGAAAATCCATTAATCATGCTCATCATTCAAATAACGCAGCAGATGATAAACCAATTAGAATCACAGATAATCCATCAGCAGAACAGATCCCTATTTTGTACATCCCATAACCATTTACAGAAGTCCAACCAATTAACAAAGCAGATTTACCCAAAAATGACATATTCCTTACCTAAAGACAGGAGAACTTCTTCTTCCTCCCTGACTCTCGGCCTTCATCCTATTTAATTCACCCGAGTGCTCACTCCAACACTCACACTTATCTTCACTTTCTGCCAAATTTCAATGAGTGCCATGCCAACTGGAACTTGAAGAATTATTGTCCACGGCCAGAACACCATCACCGCAAACCGAGTTCGGTTCCACAGGGCTAGGAGACACAATGGCAGCAAGGGCTGTCAACCGTCGTCTCAGCCGTACCTACGAAATTCGCCACAGCCCCTTCCGTTTTTCAGCCGATTCAATACACAACCAATAGAGGATGAATCAACTACGACTTACCTCAACCAATACTTCGCCACAATGAGTGCACTGGTTCACTCGTCACCCGCGATTTCGCTCGGCAGCATGGGCATTCCTCCGATGCCAACCCCGTGAGACAGCGAACCACCCAGCAACGCCACAAGCCCGCCGAAAATCATCGCCCGGAACCTCCCTCAGCGCCGCTCGCTCACCGTCGCACGATCTCCCTCTCTCACTTGCTCGGTCTCTCTCTCTCTCTTTCAGGCTTCTCCCCCCCCAAATGCCCTAATTTCTTTTTCTTTATTCTCTTCAGGAAACCAGCTAGCGGACCGAACCACCCCTTTCTTTTCCTTTTAATTTCATCTCTTTCCTTTAATTTAATTAATTTTTTCTTTTATTTCTCTTCAATTATCACAATTATTGATTAACAATTATTATGGATCTAATTTAAATTTCTCATTCAATTTCCTAAATTAATTTTCCACTAGATTAATCATTGATTATTATCCAAACATTCCACAATTAAATTTCTCATCGAATAAATCTCTTGATTATCCTTAATTAATTAGGTTACAAAAATCGGGGCATTACATATGTCCTTGAGGATTTGTTGTTACTATTTTGTTTAATTTTTGCATATGTTGAGGATTTTTTACTATTGTTGTGGTTTGTTTAAATATTGCACATTGAGAGAGTATGAAGGTGAGTTTGGTTCACTGTTAAATATTGGTTATGGTTTTGTTAATGCAATGATAGATGAGTTGGAGTTCTGTTTTGGTTATTAAAGATAGATGTTAAGATTAGTCTCAATATATGATTATTTCACTTAATCCTCGAGAATTGTTTACGAGAATTCTCATGTTTGATATGTTGTAGGCTCAGGCGAGTTTGAGAACTTCGAGCAGGTACTTATGGTTGTTGCTCCTTCGTATTCGAGGAAGGACCGCCAACGAGGTAGGGGTCATATATTGAGTTGTTTTGCACTACATTGCATAATTTTCAAAACCGTATTTTGTGAGATACCACATATGAAAAACCTGACGGGTACTGTTCAACAGCACGTCAGCTTTTTATATTACGTATGTATAAAAGTTTTACATGTTTACTTTTGTGCATCAGATTTTCATGGTATGATATATTGGATACTGTTTTGGGGGGCGATGAATCCTCTTAATACTTTGGACGGTCTCGGTGTCAAAGTATCAGGAGGTTATCCCTGGTACATCTCCTGCTATGTGGAGATGTTTTGTTTGCGTGTTGTGTGAAAGATGACATTAGGAAGGAGATGAGGCTTCCTTGTGTTACAAATCCCTAAACCTGATCAGGGTGATATTACGGGTGTGTTGTCGCGGAATTTGTCACGACAACTTGGGTAACATGTAATATCCCGATAATTTTCAAATTGATAATTATCTAATTATCGGGATATTACGAAGAAAATATTTATAAGAATTTCATTAAAATTGAAAAGGATTTACTATAATTAAATCAATAAAAATTTAACGAAATTAAATTAGTTTTATTAGAATTAATTTAATTGTTATGGATTAATTAAATTATAAAAAAAAAATAGAAGAATGGCTGAGAGGCCATTCTGCTGGGAGCTCGACGAGAGAGAGGAGAGGAGAGGGAGAACGAGCGAACGCTCGGGAGGCGAGGGGGACAGACGACGACGGTCCGGGGAGAGATCGCAACGCAGAACGTACCGACGGACGTCGGTGAGCGACGAACGAGCAACGGCGTCGGCGATCTCAGGTTTGCACCTTCGCAGGTGCGATTATCGAAGGCTCGAGATTGGCGATCTCCCACGGTTTACATTTTCTGGAGTCGATTTCGGTATGTGGGTCAAGTCCTCTTCCGTTTTCTGTTGATCAGTTGTTACTGGGAGTGATTGGTAGTGAACAAATCGACGTTGGCAGGGGGCTTTCGGTGGGGGCTTGAACAGTTGGGTTGGGCTTCGATTCACACTGGGTTGTTCGCTGGCCTAGTCCAACTTGCGGGTTGGTTCATCGGATCTGTTTCAGTGTATCGTATCTGGCGATTTTGTAGGAAGCTGGATGACAGAGATGTTGCATGGAGTGTGATCCGAAATATCAGCTTCTGTTGTTGATTTCGTGGGATAGGTTAGTTTTGCATTTCAAATTCCCAGTTTTGAGTTTATATTTTGGAATGGCAGAGAGAATTGGCAGAGGCGAAGGGAAGGCAGTGGTGTTTTGGAAGAATGGGTGTGGGGACTTGCTGGAGAAGTTGTCCTCGTTCTCAGCTCTTCTTGGACTTTCTTCAGGTAACAGAGATTTTCCCTGTTGAGTATTGGTCTGCAAACTTGTTGGGTTAATGTTCTTGGTGGATTTTGAATGTTGAAACATTAGGATGTATGCTCGGTTGCCATCATATTGGGTGATGATTGTTCAAGTGGTGGTATGAGGGATTGATTTATTGTTGGTGAGGGGATTGTGGGCTGCTTTGTTGTTATTGGTCTACTGCATACAACGGTAATGGATACCTATTGTTAAAAATTAATAGTTTGCGTAGTGGATGAGAGCTTTTCTATTAGTTGAAAATTATTTACTGGTTTCTTGGTTTGATGAACATGATGACTGCCATCTTAAATAAAGAACAAGAAACTTTGTGTTGGTTTGTTTTGGATTGGTGTTGTGAGAACTTTTTGTGATGGATATATGTTCTATACGTTGAACAATTATTTGTTTTCATTTTAATGGGATTACATTGCTATTTAATGGAATGATGGCTGCCTCTATTAGTGGTAAGGACGATATAAATGGACTATCCCTTCTCTAGTTAAGATTTGGAATGAACTGTTGATGACCTCTATGCGATTAGTATGAAGTGAATGTGCTATCTGTTGTTGATCGTGACAAGTTGTGAACTAATAGTTAAGTACGTTAGAATGATATGTCTGCTGTCATTGTATGGGATGAAAAGAATAGTGAGCACATTTTTTGGAATTGTTTAGTGTTAAAGTTTGTATAATTGGAAAAATGTGTTAATTGTTTAGGTGACGGAAAAGGAACCAAGGGCAACAATTAAATGCGAGCACACAACAAAGATTTGAGGTAAGGATTAATGATTGTTTTGGCCATTGAGGCCCTACACCACAAGTATGGGTGCGTGAGTGTGTTTCATTAATGAATAGTCTGATTTTATTGATGCTCTATGATCTTTTCATGCTTTTAAGTCGTGATTTCAATAAGAAAAGCTGATAAAGATAATGTTTATGGTTAGTTTAGACGATATTTCCTTGATGAATCTGCTACTGCATCCCTTAGATGATTTATTACGAAATGTTCCTTTTATTATGTGCTTTGTGTTTTGTGTTAATTCTTTGATTGACGGTGGTAAATTTCCTTTGTGTTTCCTTTAGTAAATTCCTTATCTATTGCTAGTAATTCTATTACAACTCATTAAACAATGAATGTATGAGTAAGACTTAGTTAATGAATGAGATAGAAAAGTTAAGTGTGAAGAGACTTCCATGAAATGATCATTATATTTCAACTTTTATTTAGTTGTTAATACTAATTGCTATTATTTTCATTAAGCCTCTGTTGCCTACTTTCTTAACCTAGTATGTTTAGCTGTTAATCAATTTAATTAATGATTAATCAATTAAGCATGTCAATAACTGGTGGAGCACATTAATTTACCTAGAGGGAAGTCGACTAGTTGATAATCATAGTATGATTAATTTAGCTTACACGTTTCATTATTTGTGTGAGAATGTTAAACTACTAAACTAACTAGATTCATAATTAGATTAATTAAAGGTGATTAATTTAGTTGTAGTATGTAGATTGTTGTTAACATATTTAACTTAGCTTGTATGCTAATAATTGACGAATCTAAGGCTAGTATCTTGATTTACTTAATTGGAATAATCAATTAGACTTGAGCTTGTTTCGTTTACTAATTAACTAACTAGTTGTTAAATAATCAATGCAAACATGATTAATTAGTTGTGTAATGAATAATCAATCATTGAGCTTGTTAGAAATTAGTATGTTTAACTAATTGAGCATATTTGTGTGTGAATCAACTCAAACATGTTACGTATAACTTGAGCATGTTAATCAATAATAAATCTGTGAGCATGTAATTAACTAACTAGTTAGGTATATAATTAACTAATAAAGCATGTTAAATTAACCAACTAGTGTAGCATATAAATTACTTAGAATAACTAATCAGCTTTATAATTGTAATCTATTTCGAGCATGTAAATGGACTAGGACATACGAATTGACAAATATGCATGTTAATTAACTAGCATAAGGAACTTAACTAGAAATCGAGTACGTTAATCAACTTGGTTAATTTATTTGATATTGAGCATGTAATTAAGTAACTTGCTCTATAACTGCAACCAGTATTCTTGAGTGAACTAATGAGAGTTTTGTCATTGTCTTCTTGGTTGTGCTTTCTATTAAATGTTTTACTCTCTTTTACATACGCTTTCAATGACATGTGTTTCCATTTATAGTAGCTTTCAATTCCTTATATGTGCTTTCAAGTTTAGTTTGCTTTCGATTACAGTGCTTTTGGTCACTTTCTTTTATATGCGCACTTCAATTATAATCAATGCTTTACTTTACTATGGAGTAGAATGATAAATAAGATGAAAAGAGAATGAAGTAACGTGAATGAGTTAAGGACCTCAAGGATCCCACTTATACGAATGAATGTCTTATAAATTGTTTTTGTTATTGTTTGCTTAGTATTGCCTGAGATCTCGATTAAGATTACATGTCCTTAGTATGTACTTTCTTCTAAACCAAGTATAATTAGTTAAGTAGAATAAAAATAGGAAATCGACATAGAAGCATGTTAATAACTGAATAGAATAATGACTTAGAAATATAAACTATAAACGTAGGAAGCATGTAAAATGACTATAAAATAAGTTAGGATAGATTATCTTTTTGTACTTCGTTGTTTATAATTCTATATTATAATAGTTCTCTACGTACACTTTCAAATTTCAGTTTGCTCTTGCTTTCACTTATGGTTATTGCTTTACTTTTATGCTATGTGCATTTCAATTATTATGAATGTTATATTGTGAAGCATCATGCATCATGTTAGGTTAAGAATGTATGTTCATGCATCATGTAATAGAAACAAAGTAGGGAGTACTCCCACGGGGGTGATGCTCACATGCATGGTGAGGAAAGTAAAATGTTAATGAAAAGACAAAGGAAACGAAAAGAAAAGAAAAAGGGAGTTGGGGGGCGGATGGGTAGTGGGTCTAGTCTGCAACTAGCCGAAGCCCCTCCCTCATAGGGTACGGGAGTTCTAGTTGTAAGTAAAAGGTTAGATTCGATCACTATTCCATCACAAAGGAAATCCTCCAATCTCTAGCTCGAAGTACGAGTAAAGAAAGAAAGAAAGAAAGAAAGGAAAGAAAGAAAAGAAAGAAAGAAAGGAAAGAAAGAAAGAAAGAAAAGAAACGTAAATGAAAGAATTGGTTTGGGTGGCCCCCATTCCAAATGAACTAAAGAGAGACATTTCATAATTGCATTTCCCTTTTTCCTTACTAAGTCTTTTAGACTTACAGTTGCTTGTGATGTAGATGTAGGTACTGTACGTAGAGGAATGCTTGAACTAGGAGTAGCAAAAGATAAAGAACAAACAATAGCAAGCGGAGATGATGGATTTACATGTCGATGGATACTCACGGCTGGCCAGGCATAACGGTAAAAGAGAAATATTTTAAATAAATTGTCTAAGTTGTAATTAACATTGTTTTTATTTGAAATGTATTTAAATTGGTTAGTATTTCCATTCAAATGATTAATGTTTCAGTTAAGTTTCTAAATGATGATTTTAAGTACGCTTCAACTATGTTTTATAAACGATGATTTTATTCACGCTTCCGCATAAGTTTTAATAAATGTGATTATACTGAGTTTTACGAAAGAGTTAGTAGTGATCCGGTTAGACGCACTCTGATTTATTTTCAAAAAGAAAATTTAAATTTTTACGTATTTTTAAGAATTATGAAAATTCGGGTCGTTACATAATGAGCTGGGTTTATTGACCGTCGTCATTTGTCTTCCTCTAGGCTCATAAGGTGGTGCCTGGAAACGGTCACCGCCTTTTTGTGTGATTGTTCAGGGGAGTCCATGAGTGTTCCTCCCTTTTCACTGGTTACAGTTTCTGTGATGAAACACGACGAGGGTATTTTAATCTATCGCTGTCTATATATGCAACCATACTTTCTAAGTGTCTCGTTGAGGGCCTTTAGGGCAGATTTTCTTAAAAGACAAAACAAATTTCAAATGTTTTGGAAAACATGCATATTTCTCTAAAACTCATGGTTTCCACAAAAACAGTAAAACAAGTTTTATATGCGCTTAGCATTTAGTATAAGTTCTCTACTGAGCTAGTCACTCACCCCTTAGACTATTTTTTCTCTGGTTAGGGTTTTGGTTGAAGACTCTGTTGCTATTTACTTTATTCCATTTCCTTAGTTGAATCTTATTTCCTGGTAAGCAAGTTGTTGGATGACTATAATTTACTTAACCTTGTTTTCTGAGAAACTTGGATTGTATGCACAGTATCATTTGGACTTTGTTAATATATTATTCTGCATTATTAATTATTCTTGCAAACACTGTATGTACTGTGGCTCATCACAAGTGGGTCGTGGCTGAGTATTTATACAAGTCTTTCGCAATAATTTAACAAGACTTGGGTTGGGTGACCTGGTCCCCTCCGTGGATCGGGTTACACTTTCATCCTGACAAACTCCTTTAGCAAACAGTCCCACACTGGCAGATTCAGCAGTAACAAGCCAATCATGGATCCACAAAAACACATCTCCACATTCACAGCAGTTAGGCACCTTTTCATATAAATTTTCATTGTCATCTTCACCTACATCATGGAATTCAAATTATAAGCCTAATACTCAGTAAATGGTGCATGTATAATATGAAATGATGCATTATGCAAACTTCTTTTATAAAACATACAATGTCTTATTTTCTTTTCCTTTTTCTTTTCATTTAACTATTTAATCATTGGAGCAACCATCATGAGGGAGAAAACACCATGTAGTTTGCCTCACAGGATAGCTCAACTCAACCCTGCTCACAACGACTCATTATGTATCTTCTATTTACGTTTCAATCTTTCGTAATGAAAAATCCACGTATAAAAACCATCTTCATTCTTTTCTAGAAAATAAATTTCATGATGCATGAAAAATTCTCGTGATCATAGCAATTTCAATGGCACATAAACACAACGAGTTATCATATCAATATAACATCAAAACACATTTTCAACAACATCTATAACCGCATAGTAATTAATAACATTACACTTGCATACTACAATTTTTCCTTATATGACGTAAATTAAACAAGGCATAATACCAATTCATTCGATTATAAAGCATGATATTATTCACTAACCATTTTTGTCCTAACGTTTTGTGATGTAGGCTTGAAAGCCACATACCACTTCCCTCGAGATATTTTGATTTCCAAAACTTGTAATCATTCAACAACATAGCAAATTTGTTTGAACATATGCTTTTAACAGAATTTTTCAATTTTAAACAATCTTAGACTAAAAATCCAGCTTTACTTTTTTGTCAAACCCTTGCTTTCAAAATTCATGACTTATGATATACTTATCAAATTTCTTAAATTCCATAGCCAATAGATCCATAGACACTTCTATTATATCATAGCAAAACAATTTCAAAATTAGAACCCTAGAAAATTTGATATTACCACGAATCTGAGCATATGTAGATTTTTAATTCATTGCAACCAATTTTAAAATAAATGGTTAAACATATATACTTGTAAAAATTTCTTACATACATTGTGTCTAATGTACTTTACTCGCTATTCCAAACATTTTTAATCGTAGAAATGAATTCAAATGTTGAATTTTGAAATCCTAATCTTCAATCTCTTAACATGAGTTTCATAAAACCTCATATCCTAACCTTCTTCTGATTATCAACCAACTATTTGATTGCTTTCTCCTCTTTTTTAGAGTAGGAATTAGTCTCATCAAAATTCTATCAGCATTAAAGGAGAGCTCAACTTACCTTCAAAGAAATAGAGAGCTTGCCAACCCATGTGTTCTTCAATAGGAAAGATGAGGGTCTTCATCAGTTCATCTATCCTTTTAAGCATGATGAAAGAGAGATGGGAGGGGATAAATCAAGAAATGAGTCATTATATAACGTCCCCCAATGCTACCAGTACAATATTGTCCACTTTGGGTCGAATCTTGCATGGTTTTATTCTTGGGGTTAGCCCTGTACTAGGTAAGGAGGGGAACCTTACTATAAACCATGCATTTTACACTCTCACTAGCGATGTGAGATTGTGCACCTCCACTTATATAGGCCAAACCCACACCTAGGTCATTCCTGGTCTTCATAGGGTGGGCTACCACAATCTCTCCCATTGGATACTCGACGTTCTTGTTGGCCACACTTCTGGTTGAGATTTGGCTTTGATACCATTTGTAACGTTCCCCAGTGCTCCCAGTACAATATTGTTTGCTTTGGTCGAAGCCAGGACAGTTTTGTTATTGGGTAGCCCAGAGCGAGTTGTACTAGGTAGGGAGGGGGAACATACTTATAAAGCCCTATATTTTCCACTATCCTAAGAGATGTGGGATTGTGCACCCCCATCGATATGGGTCGAACCCACACTTAAGTCATTTCTGGCCTTCACAAGGCAGGCTGCCACACATTAGCTGCTGGTCTGTGCCCTCCTTACAATTCTTGAAGGAAATCTTGGCAGCTGATCATGGCAGTTGTTTGGCTTGGAAGAGATCAGCTGGCTTGATCGACCGCCAATTTATGAGGTGCAATCTGAAGAGTTTAAACTGACCTTAGTTCTATCAATTTATCACCACACTCCTCTGCCTCTCTACGTTGTCTAGACTAGAGCACTCCAAAATCTACTCCCTGCTACACAGCTACGATATCTCCAATTTGTCTCCCCCGTCGACTTGTAGGGCACTCACCAGAAGGAGAGAAATCGAACCACAAGCTGGACCATTGCCTTTGGTCGGTCCAGCTTGAACCACCCATTCCCTTGCATCCCGACGCCTCACCATCCACCACTGCCGACGTCATTCATCGCCGGCCAACAGAACGCAAAGGAGGAGGACAAAAATCATTGGCGTACCTCGACTATGCCCCTACCAAAGACAGAAAAATCATCGCCGGCACCTAAAACTGCACCCCAACCCATTGCCAAAGCTCACAGTCGCGACCCGTGATGCTCGCCATGAATGAGCTACTCCCAAACGCGGCCTGAGCTCGCCTGACCCGTCTCCACCTCGCCGCTCCCTCTCGCTCGCTGCTCTCCCTCTCTCTTGGGCTTCGTTTTCCTCCTCCCTTCACCTGGTCTCCCCCTCTTTTCTCCCTCCCTCTTATTTTGTGTTTTTGGCTCCTCCTCTAGTGAATGGCCAGAGGCAATTGGTTTAATTCGCCCAAACCGGTTCACAGATAGTGAACCGGTTCACCCACCTCTTAAAACCCTTCTCTAAATTATCTAAACCCAAACTCATTTAAAAATCACCCACTTATACTTCCAAATTTATCTATAAATTATAATACCCCCCCTATTAATTTAATTTAGCAATTAAATCCAATTTATTAAAATACCCCCCTTTTTAAAATTCACCACTTACACTTCTAATTTATTCAATTTATCACTAATTTTATAATACCCCCAATGGATTTAATTTATCAAATGAAATCCATTTTATTTCCTTAATATTAAAATACAACAATTATCATTTTTAACCCTATTCTATTCGCTGAACCGATCCATTTCGGATGTGTGCGGACGCAGTGGTCTCGTCCGTATTTTGTCTGAAAGGCTAAATCTCGCAGGTAAAATCGAGACTTCGGACGGGAGAATGCATCCCCGTCCCATCCGTATAGTCTGAAAGAGCCATTTGGACGCTATATCACGTCCGCACGTAGCGTCCGTGTGTCGTCCGAAGGTGTCCCAAAATCAGACAGAGTCAATTTCGACGAGGCTTCAACTTGTCCGCATCGTCCGCGTATCGTCTGAAAGTCTCTAGACTTGGATAGAGTCGATGCAGACGAAGCAGCTTGCGTCCGCATCGTCCAAAACCTCGTCCGCAACACCTCAGCACAGTGAAGTTGGGACGAGACAATGTGTCCTCAACTCGTCCCAATCTACCCTATCCACATGCGGACTACTCCTCCACGTCCTCACCGTGTCCGCAACACCACAAATCCCACTTTTCTTCATCTTTTTACACTTAACTCTCATCCCATAACATTTCCCCCGTAATGCATGTCATAAAATGACACTTATAGATACGCCACGTAATACCCTCACGATTCCAACACTTCGATAACATAGCGTATACGGGGAGAAACGTAATGGAAATTACTCCGACTACGCACTCGGTAATACCCCTATGGTCAACGCACTTAAAAAGTCTGGGTATTACAAAAGGATTGGTTGCACTGTAGATATTTTTGATATATGGAGATCAAGACTATGTCTAGGCCAGGTACTTTATGATTTAATAAAATTAAAAATGTCGTTATGTGTGCCTGATTGCAAATTATGTTCATATATGTGTTAGGTATAGATAACAGTAATAGGAAAGAATACTTGTAGAATATATCTTAGATAGACATAAATACTTTTAGACTAGACAAACTTTGAGGACAAAATTTATATAAGAGGGGGTTATATTCTACAAGTATTCTTTCCTATTACTGTTATCTATACCTAACACATATATGAACATAATTTGCAATCAGGCACACATAACGACATTTTTAATTTTATTAAATCATAAAGTACCTGGCCTAGACATAGTCTTGATCTCCATATATCAAAAATATCTACAGTGCAACCAATCCTT
>CM039481.1:26445866-26474520 GCA_022433065.1 Begonia loranthoides
TGAGATTTGTGGTTGATTGGTTGAAATTTATGGTTGATGGAGATCAACCGCAAATCAAAATGGAGATCAACCTGCAAAATGAAAATGGGTATGAAAAATGGGTTTTGATAGTGTGGTTGATCATGGTCAAATCAACGTGAAATTTATTAAAGATGAAATAATGAATAACGTGAATGAAACATATTCCTGAAGAGAGTGTAAACTGCGGTCGATCATGGCGGTAGTTCGGCAATGGGAGATCAACCGGTTCTGATCAGCCGGCGTGAAAATGGGTAATTCTTAAAGGAAATCTTGGCGGCTGATCATGGCAGTTGTTTGGCTTGGAAAAGATCAGCAGACGTGATCGACTGCCAAATTTATGAGGTGCAATCTAAAGAGTTTAAACAGATGTTGAAGACGAAACGAACCACTCTCCGTCGTCTGTAACGTTTGGAATTGTAGGAGACATTATTAAACGCGTCTGAAGTTGGAAAGGTTGATGTTATATACGTTTGGTCATCAATGGTCGCTTGTTAATGGCTACGCATTTCTGGATATGGTCATTGAAGGGTTGCCAACTATTGGCCTTCTGTCTTTGCGCTAGTGAATAATGAAGGGTCATCCTTGGATGCCTATTTATACAGGGATGCAGCAATGAAATTTTAGAAGAGTGATGGAGTGGCATTACTCTGCCAAACTTTCGTGAGAATTGTGAGACTGTGAAGTGTGCTCTCTGGCATTATGGTTTGGTGAGAAGGAAATCTTGAACAATCTGAAGGTTTCATGGGAACAGTGTATGAGAAATATTATTAAGGCATGAAGCTGTGTCTTCGAGGAAAATTGTGAGGTTTGTTATTTGGATGATAAGTGAACCATGAGGATTTCTTGACAAAGGAGATAAGGTTTTGAGGAGAATATTCAAGGTATGCATTGATTATTCTTGGATATTGCACAACAAACATAAAGTTATTGTTTATGTTTAGATTTGGTTTGTGCATGAGATAAATGTATAGTAATTGGTTGGTGATATGAGTGTCATCACTGTTAAGTGGGATTATTTTGATAATATTATTATTGATCATGACTGTGTGGGATTAGTCGACCGTGGCATAAATGAGTTTTATTTTGTGTAATTTTGAAGGAAGTAATTATTGGATTAAGTTTTATTGTTTTTGGATAAAGTGATTGTTGGGAAAATAAGGTTCTTTGATAGTTTAGACATAATAGGAAGTTATCCATATTAGTTGAAGCTAGGAGACTTTATTATCAAAAAGTAATTTTATTATTAGTTATATGTATACATCATGATCAGGTTTCTAGAAGGATAACTCTAAAGTGATAGCTCATTAAAGATAAGGACTTCAGGTACGTGGTACTGCATGTGTTTTATCCAAAAGGGTCTACATCACGGGAATTAGGGGGTGTTTTATTGTTTGTTTAATTGATTGTTTGAATTGTATGTTTGTAGATTAAGTTCAGTTCCTTAGATAGGACAAATCACGTTTTAAGGATACGATTAAGGAACACGTAGGATTGTATGTGCACGACAACGTTAAGTCTTGAAATACTAAAGAACATGAAAACAGATTATATGTAAACAACTATGGTCCGGTTAGTTACGCTAGGCACAGTAATCAATATAAGCAAACAACTATGGATCAGTTTGTTACGCCCGACACAGATATCAAGTAAATGACTATGGTCCGATTTGTTACGCCCGGCACAGAAATCAAGTAAACGACTGTGGTCAAATTTGTTACGCCTGACACAGATATCAAGTAAACGACTGTAGTCCGGTTAGATACGCCCGACACAAATATCAAGTAAACGACTGTGGATCGGTTAGATACGCCCAACACAGATATCAAGTAAGTGACTATGGAACGGTTAGATACGCTTGGCACAGATATCAAGTAAATGACTGGGGACTGGTTTGATACCCTAGGCACATAAGTTAACTGTGGGACAGTTGGATATGCTTGACACAAATGTTTATATTGTCCGGTTGATATACCCGGCATATAAACAGTGAACTAATGTTTGTATGGTCCGGTTTGATACAGTTGGCATATAAATAGTAAACGGATGTTTATGTGGTCCAGTTTGATACGCCCGACATACAAGCAAATGAAATAACGATATAAGACTTTAACATTATAAGAGAAACAAAATAGACAACCTTATACGAAGTTATAGAAATTGTATGTGAATTCTATGTTTTACGTTTATATCACGTACTAAGCGTTAGGCTCATAGTTAAGTCCTGTTGATGTAGGTAATGAGCAGATGAATGGATAAAGTTGTTGATGGACATAGCTGATGGAGTATTGTTTGTGGACGTTTGTTTTGTTGTCGACATTGACCTGTGGTTATGGCTCACATAAAGGAATAAATGTTTTAATAGGCTTTTAAGTGTTTTATGATTTCATATAAATGTTTTAAGCTAATGTATTATTTAAATGTTTATTTAACCATGGGTTTATAGTATTTACTTGTAAAAGACTTCCGCTATATGTTTTATATGATTAAGACTTCCGCTGTATATTTATAACTCTAGTTTTATTAAGCAATGGTTTTACAATGATTTTAAAAGAAAAAGAAAATTTTTATACTGAAAAGGTTACGGGATATTACAGGACCGTTACTACTCTTCCATTAGACGCATTTGAAAATTGTTATATGCGCTAGAAAAGTATAGTTATTAAATCTTTTCTCAAAACATAGCGGAAACGCAAATAAATCTGTTAAGAAATGCAAAACAGCGTAAGACTGATTAATAAAATCATCTTTTATTTAAAAATGTAGCGAAAGTCTAATTAATTCATTTAAATACAATTAATAAAGTATTACTGTATATTTTACAAAGTTCATTACTCTTTACATTAGTTAGCCTGACTAGCCGCAAGTCTCGTCTATGCAAATCCTTCATTAGCTGCTCCTAAATCTGTTTGTCATTTTCTCTCATATTTGTACCTATATCGCTAGACTTAAACTATGAGCCTAAGGCTCAGTAAGTGATAATATCTATCATGCTACTACATGCTCATGCTGTGCTCTTTAAAATCGTATGCAGTTTAAGTTCTCATCTTTTTCTTCTTATCTTTTGTCTTTTACGTCTTAATTATTATCTTTCCTTTTTTTCTTTTTGTTATGACCTCCGGTATAGCAACAATGGCATAGTCCAAAATCCTGCTAACCATTGGCCGTTCTTTTCAAAGTTGACCTCCGATATAGCAGCGATGGCATAGTCCGAAAGCCTGCTAACCATTGGCCATTCTTTTCAAAGTTGACCTCCGATATAGCAGTGATGGCATAGTCTGAAAGCGAACTAATCATTGGCCGTTCTTGTCCCAGCATAGTCTAGGGACTATCCCGACATAGTCCAGGGACATGCAATAAATACGAGCAGCAATGGCATAATCCGAAAACTTGCTAGTGATGATGGAATAGTCTGAAAGCTCGCTAGCGACCATGCCCATGAAGGACATAAACGACTTCACATCATATCGTTGCCTTTTTCTTTTCTTTACTTTACTTTTTGTCATTTATTAATTCTTTTTCTTTACTTTTTATTGCTCGTTATTCGTTCATTATTTGTTTCTAAAATCGTGCATAAAACTCATTTTTGTATGCTTTCAAAAATCGTGATGCATGATGCTCATGAATGTATATAATTTCTGAAAGCATAAATAAACATTCAACATATGATTCATAGAAAGTACTATAAAAACTGGAGGCATGCTACAAAAGCGATATACAACAAAACGTGCTATTAATGACTGTAGACATGCTCTAAAAATAGTAAATGACGAAACATGCTATTAAAAACTGTAGACATGCTAGGAAAGTAGTAAGCAATAAAACATGTATATCTTATTCTTACGATGTAGGGTCCGAAGACCAAGACACATGCATATCACTTACCTCGATTGCTTTAGGCATTCACACTTAATTGCTATGTTTCTTCTTTTTAGTACCTTCACAATTAGAAACATTCATTCATTAATAAAATCAATTATCTACTTGTTAAATCTCAACGTCTTTTCTATTCTAATTCCTCGTTACTTACTAAAATCTCCTAAATAGAATCATTTTCTTAATTGCTACTTAGCTTAATAATTAATCCTAATATTCATATCTGATTATCATCATACATTCGTATAATTAATAACTTGAATCTAAACCAAGCATATTACCAAAGCTGCTGAAACTAAATAGGTTATATCCAAGCACAATAACGCTTCTATACTTATCACTTCCAACATCCAATTTCCAACAACAGGACACTTTCAACATCCAACAACAAATTAACCATTCCCATCACAAAATCCAGAAACATAAATCCAATAGAGGCAGTAGCTAAACTAATATCAACAGAGCACAACCAACAGAGTACACAAACCCATAACCCAAATCTAACATATAGATGCTTTCAGAATTAACCATCAGAGTGTAAATATATTCATGAATTAACATCATAGAGTGCTATTCCAAGTGACAGAGCATTGATCTCTTCAATTTGAACTATCGGTTCATTCCAAAGAAACAAAAAGCATTTGTCCAACATTTACATCAATCCAATTCATTATCAGAGAGAAATTACTAAAATCCTTATGCTTACTATCCAACAACATAGTTTATATAATGAGTACAGTTTGTCCATTAATAGAATCTAGATGTCCAAAAATCCAGAATATAGATAAGGGAATTGTTCTCACCATGATGACCTGTGAGCTCCTCTTCTTTCTTTCTTCTGTTCTCTCTGTCCTCCTTCATTCGGCCTCGAGAAGGAATCATCCGAGACCTCACCTCAAGAGAGCTCCACTAGGCTTCTAGGAGAAATTCACCCCCGCACAAAACTCCTCTGCCATTTTATCCTCTCCTTTCCAGCAATAATAACCCGAGCCATGCCCCTGTAGACATCTAAGCGATACCCTGACATCCTTGGCCATTCCTCTTCACATGTCCATTTTTTCAGTTTCATCACCGTCAGTTTTAACCTAACCGTAAGCTAGACCCAAACCTTCGGCCTGTCCAGCATGAACCGCCAGTCCCCCCGTCGTTCCCTCATGAAATTGTTAGCACCAATCCCCTACCATTGCCAACCATCAATGATGGCCAACAGAATAGAAAACCATCATCATACCTCGATGCCTCTTCCGAAGCCGAAAATTGTCGCCTTCGCAATTTCTATCCAGAGCTCTAGACTCCCACAAACGATGCCAGTAGACCACCACATGTCGAAGTCATCCTTTCGCCGTGAAGAAGCTCACACTTGTCATTGTCGCGAACTATACCCACGAGCTCCTCTCCCTCCTTCTCTCTCTCAGGTCGCACTCTCCCTCTGTTCTCTTCTCTTTTCGTGAAATGGCTGAAGGCCAATGGAAACTCCTCATCCCCATTTCAATTCCCCAACCAAACCATTCTCCCCTTTCTCTTACTCTCAGACCGGTTCAAGGTAGAAAACTGGTTTACTCCCCCACTTAAATTGCACTTTCTTTTCTCTTAATTTAATTATTTCCTTCTAAATTATTTATCCCTAATTTTTCATAATTCAGGGCACTTTTGGATGAGGGCATGCATCCTGGCCTCATCTAAGATCGTCTGAATTCATCATTCGGATAAAGAAAGGCGTCCACATTTAGCGTTTGCGTGCGTCTGAAACTGTCCAAAAATTGGACAGATTCAAAATCTTCACGCCCGTAAGCATTTGCACTCATCCGCATGCACATGAAATGTCCTAAAATTAGTACAGAGTTGAATCTCCTGCGTCTGCTATCGTCCGCGTGCGTCCGCTATCGTCCAAAATCATGCGTTGGAGGGAGAATTGGGACGCGAAGCATCATCTTGTATCGTCTCAAACTCGGGGGATGCACTGCCATGCGTTTTCAAACATAGAGCCTCGTCCGCATGCATCTGAAACTCCAAATACACATTATTTTCATCCACGTCCGAATCTTCCATTACACACACTTGTCAACCAAATACTTAATAATTCCCACTTAATTAAAATCCTACGACTACATCATTGGTAATACCCCGATAATTTTTCAATTAATTCTAAATTCTCCAATTACTTTCCAATTGTCCTTATTAAATTCTAATATAAAAAGTCAGGGTATTACAAGTGATGTGGAAAAACCAAAGCATCTACTAAAAGGAAAATTCAACAAGGCACCCCGAGGTTTCTCCCTAACTGGCTCCCCCTTGAGGAACTAAGGAAATCTCAAGGCTATCACCAAATAATTCACTTCAAGAGGGACTAGGATTCAAGGATCCTTGCTTAGGAAATTTTTATGATTTATTTGGAGCATTGATTGAACAAAATTTGGTCGTGGTTTTGGTGGTGCTCTCAACTTAGGCTTAGTGGTCGAGTGACTTTTATTTTGTGTTGTTTAATTATATGGACATGTTGGTCATTTGGTTGTTAGGGCAGCCATAATTTGAGGGATATATACCCTCTTTATGGCTTGTCCTAATGAAATTTTGAAGTAGCTGAAATTCCTTTGAATTGGAGTTGGAGTTCCCTCCACAATCGGCCCCCATTTTCTTGGTGAGTCATCGCTGTTCTTTGCTTGCTTTGTGGTGATTCTCTTACACTAAGCCTTCCACCACTTTTTGCCTGATGTGGACATCCCTAGAGAAGGTTTAGAAGACCTACTAAGATCCAAGTTAGAGAGGCTTCCGTGTTGGAGTCCATTGAAGTTGGAAGGTACGATTATAGCACCCTTTCAGACTAGCTTGTAACCTTTTGTGCACAACTTTCCCCTCCAACCGTTTCTAGTCCTGATTTTTGGAGGTTCTCTTATTCCCTTCTATAGAGGTACGTGATAAATTTCGAGCATTTTGGACGAGTATGGAGTGACTTGTGATTGTTTCCATTTTAGGTCTAAAATTGCCATTTTGGTGTTTTTTTGGATAGTCTTGATTGCGTTCGCATATCTTCGTCTCAAATGAGTATTTTCTTGTGATTTTTGGAGGGTGTTCTCAAATCTCATTGAATTTAGTCTGCTCAAAGTTTCAAGTTATTTGGACAAAAATAAAGAGAGTTGCACAATTAGAATTTCTGTGTTCTTTCTTAGTCGTGATAACCGCCAACAACCAAAGGGGATTCCAAGCTTTGCATCCCTTGGTGTATCACTTCTCTTCTCTCCATTAGCTTGAGTATCAAAGTTTAGCTTGGTCAATGCCCATTGCACTTTATGTTCGGCAAGTAAATGGCAAGCCTATCCATAAATTGCTGTTTAGGGTGAAGTTCCTAGTGGAGCTTTATATGTTGTTTTGTAAGCCCATAATGAATTGTCTAGTTTTAAATCTCATTTTTTTCTTGATGGATTCACGACTTTTGCAGGATTCTTTTGATCTCTTGATTTGAAATTTAAGCTTGACCACTTGACTGATGGTGGTATGTTGTAGCAATGTTATGTTTGACTCCATACTTAGCAAAAAGCTTTGTAAGTTGTTTTATTGTAGAAGTAGGATCCTCCATTACTAATGATTGCTCTAGTCGTAGTGTAACAAATTTTGTAAAAATATTCTTCTATAGAAATAGCTCACAACTTTACCATAATTTGTTTGTAATGTTATAGCCTCAACTCATTTTGATTCATGGTCCACTGGTAGATATATATAATGGTTTTAAAAAGATGGTGGGAATGATCCCATAAAATCTATGACCTAAATATTGAGTAACTCTACTTCCAAAATATTGTTCAGAGACATTTTATATCTTTGTGAAATATTTCCAAACTATTAACATCTATCACAACTTGGCAAACTCTTATGCGTCTTTAAACAAGATAGACCAGCAAAATCATAATTACAGTATTTTCGCTGTGTTGTTCTAGTTTCTCTAAAGTGTTCACCATATGGGGATGAATGACAGTGCTCTAGAATTTCTCCTTTTTCTTCATCGGCCACACATCTTAGTATTATTTGATCTGTACAATACCGAAACAAATATGGTTCATTCCAAGAGTAGGCATCATTTGGTCTTGTAACTCCCCGTAGCGTAGGCATCATTACGGTACTTTAGATTTCATCCACCGAGGGACTCCAGCGCTGCCCACAACGACACATACAAATCTAGTGCACGGAACCTACACCTTAACCTTGGAAAAAATATAGTCTAAGGGATGAGTGATAAACTCAGTAGGGAAGTCGATACTAAATGCAATGCATGCTAAAAAACCGTTTTCTTCATCTTTTGAAAACCATTTTATGCTTCTCAGAGATTTAAATCATTAAAAGCATCTTTATCATTTTATAAAACCGGCCCATGGCCCTCAATGTGGCTGCATCAAAACCCGTTGTATACATAGATAGCTATACTGCAAAAATATGCCATCATCGTTTTTTGTATGAAAACGTCATCAGGGAAAATGGATGGTCACACAAGGACCCATCCAACACACACCACAAAAAGGTGGCCCTCTATCGAGAGTAGCACCTCATCAGACAGAGGGAATATAATAATGGCAATTCGAAGATCCAGGACATTACCCAAGTTTTCGGTGAGTAAGCTCCGCAACAATACAACTCATGTAACCGCTCGGATGTGCCAACGGGCTGTAACTCAGCATCGATATGATCCGTATAATTGGAGTAACTAATAAGGTTGCTTGCGATTGATAGCTTCTCAACTAAAATTCATATGTATTCCATATGGACGTGGATTGTCGATGAGCAGAGCTACGGGCCATCACACCACCCGTGAAATGGAACTGTACTAGGATTGGCTAATCTCAGCAAATGACAACCTTCAATCTGTCCTCAATGAAAATGATGGTCACACAAGGACCTACTCAGCACATGTCACAAAAAGGTGGCTATCTGTCAATAGCAACAGCTCATGAAACAGGACAGAATACCAATGACAGCAACCCAAAGATTCAGCACGTCACCCGATTTTACTGACGAGCCAAGCTCCGAGTCAACACAACTCGTATAATCACAGTAATGGATGAGGTTGCTCACGATAGACTGCTTCTTAACTAAAATACCTCTATGATCAAAATTGATGAGGGTTGCTGATGAGCAAAGCTATGAGCCGTTATGCCACCCGTCAAATGGAATAGTACTAGGATAGGCTAATTTCAGCGATTGACAACGTACCAGCTCTGTGTGAGTAAACCCTGGCCAGGTTCTAGGGCTTGAAACCCAAGGAAGCGTCATTACCTTCCTATCTTTATTTCTGACTTTCAGAGCTCGAAAACCAAAGACATGTCACCAATGCCCTATCCCCATTTTCACTTCCGAGGTTAGAAACTCGAGTACATTTCATCAATGCCCCATCGTCATTTCGTACGCAAGCGACCAATCTTCTCACAGTAGAAGATTGCACAAGATAGACTTGTGATGCTTTAGTGGTAGAATGCCCAAAACATAAGAGTATTCATCCTCCCAATGTACGTAACATGTAACTCATCTTCTTGCAACAGAAGATGTCACGAGATTCCCTCGTGATGCTTTAACGCTAGAATGCCTAAAGTATCAAGAGGATTCATCCTCCCAACATAAGTAACATATAACTCATCTTCTCGCAATATAAGATGTCATGAGATAGACTCGTGATGCTTTAGTGCTAGAATGCCTAAAGTATCAAGAGGATTAATCCTCCCAACCCATATGCATAGATATCAATAGTATACCATGTACGAAATATAAATGTAAGAAAAACATACGTATACGTAAAAAACCGACATACTGTCAAAACAGTCACTGTCGAGTTTTCAGGTGTGGTATCTCACAAAATAGCAGTTTTGAAAACTATGATGAAATGCGGTGCAGAAAGTATAAATATCCATACCTCGATGACGACCACGACATGCTTACCGACAAATCAGCTCCACGCGCTGTTGTAAGTAAAAGCTGCACCACTAACATCTTCAGAACCTATAACAAGGTCGATGTCAACATTCCATCAATCACACAAAGGATAACAAACAAGTCTTAAACAAGACTAGAATCGAAAACAGTTTTTAGGGTCAACCAAATCTTGGAATACAACATATACATAGGATTTAGTCTAATGTTTATCAACACTATCCTTAGCACTTCCTCCATGGTTCACGAAAATAGAATAAAACATGTCCTTAAAACATTCCTCAAGTTTCCATTCCGTGGCGAAAAAAAAAAATCCTCAACAAGACATCACATCCTTAGTTTGGTAACCACAGCTCAATAACATTGAGCAATGCTTTTCAACATATAACAACATCAGATTCTCAACTTAGGCGATAACCAAACAACACAACCATTCCTACACTCATCAATATGGCAGCCCAAAACAATTCCATCACTCAAAGCAGAAGTCCCAAACATAACAAAGCAAATACAACATAACCACAACGCATTCAACCTATCATTGAAGGCTATTAACATAGTCTAACATCAAAACATCAGCAAAAATAATATGAAATTTGAATTTCATCGTGGGCAACAATAAATTGAATATCCCTCTCCTACTGTTATAAATCTATAGCTTAACAACCACCAGAAATAGGAATCTAAAAATCAAAAACCAAATTCATTAATGGCAGTGAACAGAACATTAACCGTGAGTTAAACCAAATTCGTACTCCTTGGGCTATCAAATTTAACAATTTAACAGAATTATACCCAACCAACAATTTCATCAGAGAAAACCGCACCAACAAGATAAAAAACTAAACCCAGATTTATCTGCTTGACTCGTGCCAAAAACATGGCATATCCTCGACATTTGTCCATAAAAAAACAGCAACAAAACGAAACTCATACCTAAAGCATAATCCAGCTCACGGCATTACCAACAAAAACGGATTCAATAACAAAAATTTCCATAAAAAAAAAAAAAACCAACTTGGCCGAGTGACCAAAAATGTCACGACCCAAAGACGGGATGAACATAACTGCTAGGTCAGGCGACCGGATCATCGTAGAGAACCCGATCACCCAGCCCAAGGTGTGTAATTTAGTAAAAAACTTATAAATATTTAGTTCAGCCCAAAAGGATATGTGCCTAGGTCCGAGTAGAGATCAAGGGAAAATAACAATGCATAAATTAAAATGGAATCCAAAGTACTGTGCAACAAATCTAATCCAATAGTATTAAGTTTTACAGACCAAATAGAAATGTCAATGTCCTCATCAAATAATGATAAATCGCGTAGACCAAAATAACAAGACACTTCAGCTTCTGATCCTCAGCTACTCTTGTCTTTACCTGAAGTTTTGGGAGGGTAGTCGTTTGAGGTGAGTGACTAACTCAGTAAAGTATAGCTATACTAGATGCACCTCATGCAAAACTGGTTTTTCTATATTTTTGAAAACAATGTTATGTTTCTCATTTTATTGTACATGGATTTTTTTTAATTTAAATCTCTTATCATATTATAAATTTGGCCCAAGGCCATCGATGAGACTTTTATCAAAAACTCACTGTATACATAAACAGCTATACCTCATAAAATATGCTATCATCATTTTCCAATCCAAAAACATCAAAAGTGAAAATGGGTGGTCGCTCAAGGACCCACCTGACATTCATAAGAGAATAGGTGATCACCTGTCGATGATAATACCTCATGAGGCAAGAATAATAATGACAACGATTCGTAGATTATGCACGTCACCCGAGTTGTCGGTGAACTAGTCAGTGTGACACAACTCATACGATCAAACAGAATGGATAAGATTGCTCACTATATATAGACTTGTTTATCAGTTAAAGATACCTAGAAGCTCCAAATGGACGAGGGTTGCCAACAAGCAAGCTCGGCTGTCATGCCACCCGTCAAATGAAACAGTACTTAGGATAAACAAGTCTAAGTACTGAAAACCTTCTGATCCATGGGACAAACCCTTACCAGATTTAGGAACTTACGGCCCAAATAGGCATCATCACCCTCCCATCTGAATTTACAACTTTTAAGAGTTTCAACCTGAGGACACGTAACCAATGCCCCACCTATACTTTCGCACATACAACCAACAACCTTCACGCAACAGAAGGTTTGAAAGGGGATAGCCTCATAATGCTTTAGCGCTAAAGGGCCAAAAACATCAAGAGGATTCATCCTCCAATATATGCACAACAATTTCAAACCATGTACGGAAACTGAAACATGAGAAAACATACATATACATAAACACCGACGTGTTGTCGAACAGTCCCCGTCATTTTTCAAGTGTGGTATCCCACAAAATAATCATTTTGAAAATGGGATGCAATGCAATGCAAGAGGTATAGAAATCCCTACCTCGACGATGATTTTTCTTGCCAACCTGAGCAACTGACTCCTCAGGAATCGTATCACACTCACCGAAATTGTCCAAGCCTCATAAAGGTATAATGCAGGAATTTATAAATTAATTCTAAAAAATAAGTGGTGGGTCCTATAGCTGCAATAGGAGCCCAACCGACATGTAAGTGGTCTATCTAATAATCCTCACAAATTTCTCAATCTTTATCTAACAACATTCTTTAACTCAAAATCTAACTTTAAACACCTAAACAGTTCCTAAAATCCAAAATCTCACTTCCACAACAAAACTTTTCTTCACTGAAGACAACCAATTCCAAATAGTTTCTTTATTATCAAGCTTCATCCAAAACCAAATAGACATAAAGATGACAATTCCTCTTTAGCCACTATCTATCATCACAGCAGTTTAAAGAGAATTCATAGCTAGAGCAACAAGCATAAATCAAATTATTAAAACAACAATTCCATTCTTGGGTCCTTTCCACTAAACAGAATCAACATCAGCTTCTTAACGTTAAACCAAATTTTTATTCTGCAAATCAGCGACAAAATAGGGCATAATCCTCAACATTTTTCTCATCCAACTAACAATATTATGGGACTACTAACCGAAGCAAAAATCCAGCATCAAATTAGCAAGAAATGTTAGCACAAACAATTCCAGACAGAAGCATTCTATCGGCATGTCCATCAAAATAGCTGAAGTGCAGGAGTCATTCAATCCAAACAACAAGTTAGAACCAAACCAACCAACCAGAAACAATTTTAGAGTCCAAAATTGATATAAAACAGTCCAATTGAAAATTTCCTCACCAATAGAACTGAATCGGACTCTATTTTACTCACCAGAATTGGAAGACGGCTTGGTTTAGAGCTGTCCTATTGCCGGTGATCAGAATGCTTGCTACTGGATGGAGCGCACGATCATCCAGGATTGTCTTTCCGTAACTCGCTTGAAGGAACCGAGGAAATGCCAAGCCACTGCCCTTGAAGACACTTGGACAGAATCCCCCACCCTTCTCACTTAAAATCCCTAAACGAGGTCACACGTTGTCTTCTGCTCTTGTTGCTAGAATGCTCTCGGTCACTCGCGGTCTCTCTGTCCCTCTCACTTCTCTATCAGCTGGATGCAGAATGGGGGGAAGGAATGAAGTGTTGCCTAAATTTTCTCCCCCCATTTCTTTCATTTTCATTTTCAAATTGGCCCTTATTCTTTCCAGCTCATTGCTCTAACGAGACTTTTCCCCCTTTTTCCTCCATCTTCATTTTTTATCCCTTCAATTTATCTATTTCACTTATTTATCTTATTTCAATTATTCCCACTTATTCATTTCTTTTATCCCATAAATTCTTTAATTCCTTCCATAATATATAAATGTATATACACTAAATATACACATCATATATTGTATAGCTTACTCCAATTCTCGACTTATTACGAATATCACTCAACAATGTTATAACTTCAATTTAACTCTTCAATTTCGTTTCTTAATTGAATTTCTATTCGAAAAATTCTAATTTCACCGATTTTGACCAATTGACCAAATTTACATACGTGGCCGCTACGTGACAATTCAGGTCAACTTTTCAATGTTATGACCGATTTTAATGCAAAAAATTAACATGTGGAGTTTCTTATTTAAAATTTCACAAGTTTTAAAGAAAATGCTTGGAAAAATTACCTCAATTTGAGAAGTTGGTGGAATGCTGCTCCCCGGCGAGTTCACCGTTACCCCGAAGCTCGAAAAACCGTCGGACGGACCGCACAACCTCCCGCGGTCGACAACTCCCATTTGCTAGCTCTTGCTCGAATAGAGCGTGGTTTCTGTTGGCCGGAATCAAAGGTGGGCCTCACCCCGTCCTCTCCCACAATGCCCTTCTCAGCTAAACCCCCTTGCCTCCCCTTCCATTTTCCAGCCGCCCGCGTGAAGGAGAAGCTTCTTCTCTTTTATTAAAAAAAGTTTATTTAATTTATAATATATAAAATCTAATTATATATTATAAATCTAATTAAAAAATTCGAATTTAAAATTCGACCCGTTTTCAAAATGTTAACTGAAAATAATTTCTTCAGTCAAAATAATTTATCAAAAATATTTTCAAAATCAAATTCCCGCTTTGAAAAACCTAAAAAAACGTACACGTGGCTGCTAAGCAAAAAAACAGGTCAAGTGTTCTACATTTGATCAAAAATTTGCAAACAATTTACACGTGGCATACTAAAAATTATTTTAAAATCTCATATTTTACAGATGCCAACACTTCCACTCCAGACACAAACTATAACACCTTGATTTCTCACTAGCATTTTAACCTTTAGATTCACTTATTCATTGTCATGACTTGTAATGAACTTTGTTATTCTTATTATATTGTTCTTTTATGTTTTTATTCATAATTTATTATTTTTTTTCTCTAAACCATTATAGCGGAAGACTTATAACATCTGATTACTCAAACAGTAGAGGATACAAAACATGTCATACTATTATTATATAAATATATATCATTCCATCATCCATCACGGTTTCAAAAACAATGAACAGTTTATCACATTCAATTATTCTACTATCCATATTTTGGGATCTCCTTCATACATAGCGTGCATCTGATTATCCATCCTTCCTCGATTGCAGCAACGGTGACAAGCCAAACATGTATTCTCTAAAATGCTTGTTCAATTCCTACATTAGTTAGGTCAATCCACATATATGTCCTCATTACCAAAATTTCCTACATCACATATTTAACTATGTGCCTAATACTCAATAAGTAACTATTAATATAAAATGCATGCAACATATGATGTATCATGTATAAAACAATCATGTTTAGTTCCCTTCTTTCTTTCACTTGTGAGTCTGGTCGTTGAGGCATAGTCTAGGGACGAATAGACACCATTTGGTCCACCTCTTTCGGGATAGCCAAATTCAATCCCAGCCACATAATGACCCTTACATAGTTTATTTTCCTTTCTTAATCTTTTTACATGCATTAATAGATTTGAAGATGCATGAACATTAAATTTCAGTTCCATGTATAATCAATTATAACACTATATTCAACAACTACTGGTAATCAATAATACATAATAGCAATATAATACAAATAGTTTACCAAACATTTGATGTGCCAACGCAAAGTTTGAGGAAAGGAATCACTTAACTGTGTAGTCGATCGGCTGAAGGAGGAAAGTAACCTGTGGCTTCTCAAATAAGGTGGTGCGTACAATCAGGTGCTGAGATGAATGACTGAAAATTAAATAGATTCGATCATCTGAGTTGAGTAGCGATCGAATGGATAAAGGAGCAAAGATCGTCCTGTTGGTAGAAAGCTTCTATAATTGCCGCAAAACACTTTAAGGAAATTCTGACTTTGGAAACCAATAACTTGCTGAATATAGATGCATTCATGAAATTTGGACAGCAATCTCTTTGATATATTAAGAATATCCCAAAAAAATAATAATGCCTGGTTGAATTAAATTGGCCGAAAAAACACAAAGTCACAACTTGCACCTTCGTATGAGAACTCCACCAATATAATTCTTCTTGAAAGTTGAACACCTCTTTACACGTTCTTCCTCCAAGGAACAAGAGCATGGATGTCAATAAGAAAAGTTAATCAACTTACAAAATAACCTCAATTGTGATATCACACCACAAAAACTTTGGATAGAACACACCAAAGGAGAATAAGGAATCACTCCAAAATCAAGATAACAAAGCAAAGACTTTTGTATTCAAAGTCAAATTAATGTCTTAAACACTTACATAGGTGGCTTTATATAGCATATTACAAACTATAGAATAGGAAATAACTAAATAGGAAACAAGCTACTAAATCGGCTATCACCCAACATGTGACACCCCGCGTCAAAAACCATACCTTTTTAAAGTGTTGTGTAATTTTTTTTATTTACTTAAAATGGTTACGGTAAAAACATAGAATTTTATCATGAAAATCTCAAAAGCGTGAATAAATCAGAGTAAAGGGGAAACCTTATTAAATGCATTATATAAAGTTCAGGGTTACAAGTGTAAACATAATTAACATTCAAAACATAGTTTTAGGATTAGAGTAATAGTTAATATTTTACAAAACATGTCTATTATCAAACCCTTTCACAATAGATGACTACTTTCTTTTTCTCTTGAGCTATACTTCTACTCTGGCTGCGATTCATCAGGATACTCCATAGGCTCCACGTGAAAGGCCCCATCTTCTGTTCCCAGTACTATCATCTCATATCTTACACCACAAGTAAGACATGAGCCTAAAGGTTCAGTAAAGAATTGGGGTTATGCAGTATGGTATGCCTCTCTTTAGTTCTTTTGAAATGGGTAAAACCCTAAACCAATCTTTTCATTATGTTCATTCGTCCTTTACTTGTACGTCAAGCGGAAAGATTGGAGGACCCATATGGGATGGTATAATTTGATTAGCTTCTAACCTCCTGTGTGCAACTAGTCCCGTTCCCGACAAGGTAGGGGTGTAGCCTAGCTGCCATACTAGATTCGAACTACCCATCCACCCCCAACTTCCCATCATTCATTCTTTCATTCTTAATTAACGTTTTCCTCACCTAATGCTTGTGAGTACCACTCCAGAGTTGGCACTCCCTAATTGTTTCTATTATCATGATGCATGATCGTACAGTATAACAAGAAAATATACAATAATTGTATAGCATATATAAGGAAGTAACAGTAATTGAACAGTGCACATAAATGATTGACAGTAGGTAAAATGAATAACTATAATGAACAGAGCATATGAAGAATAACAATGAATAAGAAAAATAACTATAATTTAACCACACATATAACGAGTGATAGTAATTTAAAACAATTAAATATAGCTGCAATTTGAACAGCGAGATATACATGCTTGAATAGTCAAGAAAATGGCAATTTAACATGATTCTAAAGATGAAATATACAGAGAACATAGCAGCAAAATAGCATGCTCTTAATAACGAATTAAATAGAGGATTTACATGCTGCTTTTAATATCAACAACAATGAAATAGAGGATTTACATGCTTTTAATATCAACAACCACAAAATAGAGGATTTACATCAACAACAACGAAATATAGAATTTACATGCTTTTAACATCAACAATAGCCAAATAGAGAATTTACATGCTTTTACTATCAACTACAATGAATAGAGAATTTACATGCTTTTAATATCAACAACAACGAAATAGAGAATTTATATACTTTTAATATCAACAACAACGAAATAGAGAATTTATATACTTTTAATATTAACAACAACGAAATAAAGAATTTTCAAGCTTTTAATATTAACAACGACGAAGTAGAGAATTTTCATGCTTTTAATATTAACAACAACGAATAGAGAATTTACATGCTTTTAACATCAACAATAGCGAAATAGAGAATTTACATGCTTTCAATATCAACAACAAGGAAAAAGAGAATTTATATGCTTTTAATATTAACAAAAATAGAGAATTTTCATGCTTTTATTAAGAACAATGATGAAATAGAGAATTTACATGCTCAAATTTATAGTGTATTAGCCTATGGTATCTACACATGCTCAGATCTACTTAACGCAGACGAGTTTCAACACTAGGAACGACAAGAACAATATACGCATTGAACATTAGGAATGACAAGAACAATATATATGTATTGGATGAAGGAAATAACAACTTATGGTCAACACAAAGAGATTTAAGCTAAACAATAACCAAACAATAAAGAACAGAATCATCCTTAACCGCATAACTCTTAACTCGTCCCTACTTTTCAAGTCATCATCAGATCTTCAACTCATCATTCTATCATACAGGTTTAACCAAGCAGTAACATTCTTCCTTTTCAAAGTAAAGCGTTGAATTGTAAAAGTGGCAGTAATGAAAATTGTAGAAATTAACAACAAAGCAATTATTGCAACTCACGCACTCTACTTGTGGGTAGGGCCTCCACTGGCCAAGACTCTACCCAATCCTTGCCCATGATGAAGAAATCAACTCACAGACAGCAAACTCCTAGCATACAAAGGACTCCCACAACACCCACGTATCACTTATCAGAAAAATCACACAACTTATAGAGGACACTCTCTCATGCAGGAAAAAAAACTTAATGCTAGGAATGGATGGACTAACCCTTAGTAGAAGAAGCTTTCCCCCTAAAGGAGAACACCAGTACACCTACCGGAGAGGGAGGAGTTGCCCTACGACGTGGAGAGGGGCGTGCCTCGGTGTGGGAGGAGACTCCTCTCTATCTCCAAAGTGTGAATTAAATTGCAAAATGACAAAGTTTCTATTATTTAACCCTAATTTATTCACGGGTCTGGGACATTTCGGAAGCGAGGAGTCATCCTTGCCTCATCTACATGCGTTCGAAAAATACTATTCTTTAGGAAAAATGCACTTTCGGATGAAGGGTGGCATCCTTACCTTCGTCCATATTCGTCCGAATCCATCAAGAAATTGGACAGCTTCAAAATGACCACACAGCATGCATCTGCCTTCGTCTGAAACTGCCCAGTTAGAGACAGGGGACGAATTAGGACGCAAGGCTTTGTCCTATATCATCCCAAAATGCAGGGACGGTATTCCATGCATTTCCAAACTACATTTCTCATCTTCGTGTCGTCCACTGTCATCCAAAACACCATATTTTCAGCTTTTCTTCACATTTTTCTACTTAATTTTTATCCCATAATGTTTACCCCATAAATACGCTTCATAATTTAACACGTATCAATACGAAATGTAATATGTTAATTATCAGAAAATTAATTACATCACATATATGAGGAAAACGTCATTGGCGTATTACATACTACCCCCCTTACAAAAATATTGGTCCCCAAAATTTAACTACTAAATAAATCAGGGTATTTGTCCCTCATGCCATATTCTTTCTCCCAAGTGGCCTCCTCGCTCGTATGGTTCTGCCACAAGACTTTAACTAGCGAGATTTGCTGGCATTGTAGTTCCTTTACTATGGAATCAAGGATCTAAACTGGCATCTCATTGTAGATTAAATTTGGTTGAACTTTGATATCCTCAGAAGGGCTCAATACAGCTGTATCACCCAGACACTTTTTTAGCATTGACACGTGGAAGATGTTGTGTATGCCTGCCATAGAGTCTGGCGATTGTAGTTGATAGGCAACGGGTCTTATCCTCTTCGTGATTATATAGGGCCCCACATATCTTGGGTTGAGCTTTCCCCTCTTCCGAATCGAACGATGCCATTGAAAGGAGATATCTTCAAGAACACGCTATCTCCTTCATTAAATTCTAGGGCTTGTCATCAATTTTCTGCATAGCTATTTTTGCCGCTCTGGGCTGCTAATATCCTCTGCTTAATTATAGCCACAGATTCTGCTATTTTCTGTACTATTTTGGGGCCATAGAGTGTAGCTTTGCCAGCTTCATCCCAGTGTACAATAGATCTACACTTTCTCCCATATAGGGTTTCGTATGGTGCCATACCTATTGGAGTCTGGAAGTTGTTATTATAGGCAAATTCAGCCAAAGATAGCATCTTATCCCATCCAACCTGAAATTCCAGTATGCAAGCCCAAAGCATATCTTCGAGCGTTTGGATTGTTCTTGTGCTTTGGCCATCCATCTGAGGGTGGAATGCTATGCTAAACTTTAGTTCGGCACCCATTGCCTTGTTAAGACTCTTCCAAAATTAGGATGTAAATCGCAGGTCGCGATCCGATACAATGGAAACCAGCACACCATGAAGTCGGATGATCTCCTTGACATATAAATCAGTGAACTGATTCATCTTATACGTCATAGATATTGGCAGAAAATGTGATACCTTGGTTAACCGATCCATGATCACCCAGATTGCATCGTGGCTCTAGCTATTCTGGGCAAGCTAGTAATAAAATCCATTGTGATATGTTCTCATTTCCACTCCAGACTCTATAATGGTTGGAGAAATCCACCAGGTCATTGGTGCTCAGCCTTCACTCACTGGCATACATGGCATAGGGCCACGAAGTCAACAATATTGTACTTTATGTTTGGCCAGTGATAATGAGTCTTGAAATCCCGGTACATCTTGTTGCAACAAAGATGGATTGAGAAATTAGAATAGTGTGCTTCTCGTAGGATCTTTGTTCATAGGGTTACACCACTCGGCACATACCACTAGTTGTCATACTTGATCATGTCGACTGCAGACACAGAGTAGTTCCGATATTCAAGCAAGGTAGGAATTAATCTGAAATCCTCACATACCACCTCGTCCTGCTGAGCTTCCTTAATCTGCTCAAGAATAGATGGCATCAAAGTCAGCTTCACTAATACCATGTCCAACTGTGCTAAAACAATCAGCATCTCAAGTTCCTGAAAGTCTCTTTGAAGTTCATAAGGCATTTCTCCACAAAACATGCTCATCACTGCAACCTTATAGCTGAGAGCATCAACGATAACATTGATTTTTCCTAGGTGGTACTTGATTTCACAATCATAGTCTTTAATGAACTCGAGCCATCGTCATTACTGCATGTTTAATTCCTTCTAGGTGAAAATATATTTGAGGCTTTTGTGACCTAAGTAGATTTCACAATGTTGTCTATATAAATAGTGTCTCTATACCTAAAGAGTGAAGACAACCGCTGCAAGCTCTAGGTCATGCGTGGGATAGTTCTGTTCATGGAGCTTAAGCTGTCAAGATGCATATTGGATAACTTTTCCGTTCTGTATAAGAACTCCACTGAGTCCTCTCTTTTATGCGTCACAATAAATACAAAAGTCGTCGTCCTCCATAGGCGAGGTCAGCATTGGGGCAGTCACAATCGGCGCTTCAACTCTTGGAAACTATTCTCGCAATCGCTGGACCACTAGAATCGAGTGTTTTTCTTTGTCAGACTAGTAAGTGATAGAGCGATCTTAGAGAATCCTTCAATAAAGCGACTGTAATACCCGGCCAAGCCCAGAAAACTCCTTACATCCTTGACATTCTTCAACTATGTCCAGTTCACCACCGCTTGTACTTTTGCTGGGTCTACTGATATACCATCTGCGGAGATCACGTGGCCAAGGAAGCCAACTTTACTCAGCCAGAAATCACACTTGGAAAACTTTGCATATAATTGATGCTGGCTAAGAATAGATAAGGCCATCAAGAGATGTTCACAATGCTCTGCCTTTGATCAGGAATAGACCAAGATATCGTCAATGAAGATGATAATAAACTTATCCAGATAATCTTGGAAGATTCGATTCATTAGATTCATGAAGGCTGCTTGGGCGCTGGTCAACCCGAATGACATAACCAGGAACTCGTAGTGTCGGTACCTAGTGCAGAATGCAATCTTCGGTACGTCATTAGGTTTAACCTTCAACTAATAATAACCTAATCGAAGGTCAATTTTTGAGAATACTCAAGCACCGCTCAACTAGTCAAACAGATCGTCGATCCTTGGTAGAGGATATTTATTCTTAATCGTTACTTTGTTCAGTTCCCTATAATTGATGCACATTCTCAGGATTCCATCCTTCTTCTTGACGAATAACACTGGTGCACCCCAAGGAGAAAAGCTGGGTTGAATAAATCTCGTGGTGACCAGTTCCTCCAATTGTACTTTCAACTCCCATAATTCGACTGGTGCCATATGATACTGAGGTTTGGAAAGAGGTTCTGTACCAGACTGTAAGTTGATCTCGAATTCGATTTCACGGTCTGGCGGTAAACTAGGAAGGTCATCGAGAAAGACATTTGGGAAGTCATGCACTACTACAACATCTTCCAACTTAGCTTCAGGGATTGCAGTAGTATCGATTACATTGATCAAGAACCAGTCGCATCCGTTCCTCAACAACTTGTCTGCCTTGAGCACAAAGATAATGGCAAATTTCCCATTCTCCTTGGTCCCTTGGAAGGTGTGCAACTCACCACCCGGAGGGCAAAAGCATACCTCCTTTTCTTATAGTTTATGATCGCATGGTGTGCAGACAGCCAATCCATCCCAATAATAACATCATAGACCTTTAAGTCCATAATAATCAAATCAGCCTGAAATAAACACCCATTAATGTCCATTGCATAGGCCTTGAGCATTCCATCGGTAATCAAACCATCATCAGAAGGCAGCAACACGAGATGCGTATAGTTCATCCTACTGGAGAAATAGTTTGCTCACTTATAGTACATTGTTGAAATAAACGAGTGCGTAGCACCCGAGTCGAATAGGATGTACTGATAGGTTCCAAGAATCACTTAGAACACAATATTCAAAACTGTCCAGAAAAACTGTGAAACCCGGACAGGTAATACTAAAACAGAAATAACTCAAAATCCAACCGTTAACTTTACCTGCATTTTGGTGAGCACCACCTCAACATATTCATGAATTATGTATCAAAATTACAGCTCAATATCCACTCTAAAACAGAAGTTATAGCAAAAACAATATAGTCTAGAAATTTGGAATTTTGCTGGACAAATCCAACAACCCAAATTAAAATGAACAGAACTTTTCTTGCATATGGAATATTAACGTCATTTTTGGAGGGTAGCTACTTATCACAAAACAGAACAATTCTCCAGAAGGGACTAAATTAAAATAATCAGTACAAGGGCCTCAAATAGATTTAGCAATCAGTGACATTAGCAGATCGATAAGAGAAACAGATTCAGCAACACACAAATAATCCAACAATAACTTTCTTCAATCAATAATCCACACGAAATCTCTCCAACAAGGATTAAGTATTCAATTACCAGAACATTAGGGCATCCAAGAACCAAAGAACGAACCAAGAAATAGCAAATAGGACCTTCAAGAATCGAGAAGAACAGCAAGGAGTCCGTGCACCTCCTAGTAAGAGAGACGACTTGCGGTTTGCTTGGAAGCAAACACTCTCCAAGGATGGAAACTTTCTTTTACCTCCACACCACAATCTTCACCGCAAGGCAAAAGGATTGGAAGAGATAATAACCTTGAATTTGCAAGGAAAAGAAGCTTCAAGAACTCCTTGCAAGGGGGATGGGAGAATCGGCTCAATGGAGGGGGGAGGCCGTGGGTAGCCCTTCAAAGAGAAGCAATCTTCTATTCAATCATCAACTGGTTCTTCCATTCGAAAATAGGGTATATAAAACCCTAAGGTTTTACAACAAAATCATAAAAGGACTAAAATATCCCTAGGTAGCAAAAGACTAAACAAACCCTTAATTAAAACAACAACAATAAAATCCTAGTGTGAGTTTTACTCTCTGAAACAAAGACATTTGACATACCCAATGGAGCCCAAATATAACGATCAATAGCTCATTTGAAACCTCTGAATGTTGGATACATTTGGTATTGAAGGACTGAAGTTGAAACGACATCATCCCGATCGTCAAAAATCCACTTGAAATGTCGGAGGTCAGAATCTAGGCTGAAAAACAGCTCAATTATTCCCCAAAGATTGTAAAATCTCCATTAGCCCAAATGCCAACTCCAATGATGTTTATTTGATTCAAAAACCTGTAAAATAAATAAAAAAGGTTAGAGAATAAAAGAGCCTCTTGCTCGGGCTCAAGTTCCGGAACATGGGGCACATGATGTACGCAGCACACTTATTAACATGGATTGTTCCTGTCAGGATTAGGTAAGTTGTTTATTCTAAGGTAGAATTTCCTACTTCAACGAGGGAAGGGAGCAATGATATATATATAATTATTGAACAAAATTAAGTGTACTTGCCACAACTGATGGCTGATTGGCGTCCTGATCGGGTCCATTAATAGCAAAAACTCAAGGGGCCACTCCTCCTTGCCCCCCGAGTCGGATCGGGCAGTTTCTAGCCATATGACTTGGCTTCCCACAAGAAAAGCACTACTCAAAACCAGCTATACATTCACCTCGATGCACCTTCTTGCATTTTGGATAGGTATTATGTTGAGGGGCGTTGCACGCCTGTGTCATTGACCTTTTATCCGACCTCTGCTATGCACCATCCTCAGAAGGTTGCTTAACTCCTTGACCCAGTGAGGGGCCACTTCGTGATTGCTGGCTGGAAGTAGCCTTCCACATGCTTTGGCTAGCTTCCCTCTGTCTAGATGCTATGAACTTCACTCCTTTGACAGCTAGGTCTCTAGCCACGATTTTAGAATACGTGACACCTTTAGTGTCAGCCCTGATGACTTCTTCCAAAGCATCCATTTTTAGTCCCTGAACAAAATGTTGGACCTTCTGCTCTTTAGTCACCACCAGATGTGGAGCATAACGGGACAAGGCCTCAAACCACTAAGCAGACTCTACCATAATTCCTGACTAGCTCAAACGCATGAATTCCATCAATTTCTGAGTATGAATGGTATGGTTGAAATACTTCTCATTAAAAACTCCTTGAAATCTTTCCAGGTGAAGGTTGTAACATCCAGAGAGGCCCTGATCGTATCCTACCAAAAACGTGCCTCATGGGTCAAGAAATACGTGGCACATTTAACTCTTTCGATCTCACCAATCTCTGCATACGTGGACTTGTCTTCAATGGAGCGTAGCCACTCCTCAACCCTAGTAGTGTCAGAGATATCCCCATTGAAATAGGGAGGCTTGAGTTTTTGGAATTTTTTCCACTCGGCTTCTCTTTGAACCGGCTGAATCGGTATTGGCCGTTGGTTCTCATTACCATTTCCATGATTTTGTCCCCTAAATCCCGTCATGTATTGGAAATGTTGCTCCATGAACTAGGACTGTTGCTCCATAAACTGAGCCATATGCTGAGACTGTTGCTCAACCACTGTAGCTATATGATCAAAAGCCTCGTCACGGCCAGTTTCCTCTTGCTGACCGGGCGCACGGGGCCCCTCCTCACACGGCATATTCCCATTTCCCCTTTCCCTCTTTGCCATTTATAATCTTATATGATTTCACATTTTAAGGTAGAGTAATAAGTTTAAGGGAAACGAAAATTATATACAATCCTATACATTTCTACATTATGGCGTAATTATTTTAAGAGAACAATTCAATAACGTAAAGGAAAACTTACAGACAGAGGAGCGCTGCCCGACGAGTCTGGATTAACCGTGGTGAATTGCACAAGAGTGTACCACTCTGATACCAACTGTGATGTCCTGCGTCAAAAACTGTATGTATTTAAAGTGTTGTGTAAATTTTTTTTATTTACTTAAAACGGTTACGGTAAAAACTTAGATTTTTATTGTGAAAATATCAAGAGCGTGAATAAATCATAGTAAAGCAGAAACCTTATTAAATGAATTATATAAAGTTCAAGGTTAAAAATGTAAACATAATTAACATTCAAAACATAGTTTTAGGGTTAGAGTAGTAGTTAATATTTTACAAAACATGTCTATTATCAAACCCTTTCAAAATAGATGAGTACATTATTTTTCTCTTAAGCCATACTTCTACTCTTGTTGTGGTCCATCCAGATACTCCGCAGGCTCTATGGGAAAGGCCTCCTCTTCTGCTCCCAGTACTATCATCTCATTTCCTACACCACAAGTAAGACATGAGCCTAAAGGTTTAATAAGTAATTGGGGTTATGCAGTATGCTATGCCTCTCTTTAGTTCTTTTGGAATGGGTACCGTCCCAAACCAATCTTTTCATTGCGTTCGTTCGTCCTTTACTTGTACGTGAAGCGAAAAGTTTGGAGGACCCATATGGGATGATATAGTTTGATCAGCTTCTAACCTCCTATGTGCAACTAATCCCGTTCCCAACAACGTAGGGGTGTAGTCTAGCTGCCAGACTACATCTGAACTACTCATCTACCCCCAACTTCCCATCATTCATTCTTTCATTCTTAATTTACGTTTTCCTCACCTAATGCATGTGAGTACCACCCTAGAGGTGGCACTTCCTAATTGTTTCTATTATCATGATACATGTTCGTATAGTATTATAAGGAAATATATAATAATTGAATAGTGCATATAAAGAAGTAACGGTAATTGAACAGTGCACATAAATAATTGATAGTAAGTAAAATGAATAACTATAGTGAATATAGCATATGAAGAATAACAGTGAATAAGAAAAATAACTATGACTTAACTGCGCATATAACGAGTGATAGTAATTTAAAACAATTAAATATAACAACAATTTGAACGGTGAGATATACATGCTTGAATAGTCAAGAAAACGGCAATTGAACATGCTTCTAAAGACTAAATATATAGAGAACATAGCAGCGAAATAGCATGCTCTTAATAACGAATTAAATAGAGGATTTATATGCTGCTTTAATATCAACAACAGTGAAATAGAGGATTTACACACTTTTAATATCAACAACAACAAAATAGAGGATTTACATGCTTTTTGTAATGACCCAGTTTTTCGTATTCCTTTAAAACGAGTGAAAATTCAAAATTCTGCTAAGACAATTGAAATCCCTTTTAAAACTGATCAAAGTGCGATGCTAAACTGGCCCTCTACTAACGTTTCGTTAAACTCTTATGGGAAATGCATTTAATAAAATGTGAAAGTGTTATAAAATCATTTATTTCAAATGTTGCAGAAGCGTAAATAATTTAATGAAGAAACTAAACAATGGAATTCAAGATAGTAAAACTTAATGTAATTATAACTGTTCCTTATTTTACTCTTTTAGCCTGGCCAGCCCCAGTCATCGCGCGTGCAAATTCTTAATCCCTGCTTTCTTATTTGTTCGCCATTGTACCTATACCACATGTCATAGTGTATTATTGCATGCTAAATTATAACTTGTATTCATGGGGAAAATATTACAAGATAAAATTTTATTTGGAAAATGTGAAGGAAATGGAGGTTTGGTCTAGTCGGACGTGTGCGGACGACGTTTCGGACATGAAGTGTCATCTGCAAAATGTATGGAACATCGCCCCCAACCTAGGGATGACTTGGGGATGCGATTCCTCTTCCTAACTTTGCTATGTCGGGGACTTGTGGATGACCATGCGGACGATGTAGACGAGGATGAATGCGTCTGCATCGAATTTGTCCAGATCCTGAGAACTTTCAGCCGCTTGTGGATGAGCGCGGACAAGGGTAGGTCTGATCCGATTTGAATCTGTCCAAATTATGGACAGATGTGGATGATACATGTGGACGCTAAACGGCATCTGAAGGTCAACTACGGACAGTACGGACAAGGGTGGGGACACCATTTCCCGTCTGTGGCCACATTTTGGCCTGTAAATTTTACCCATGCGGACGACTATAGACGAGATCAAGGCATCCACACTCCTCTAAAAGATTACAAACCTATGTAAATTTAGGGATTTAAAACCCAACCATTTGTCGCATAGTCCATAACTACGCGATCTTCCAAAGACCAAAACACCTCCAGATAACGAAATCGCCCTCAACTGCAGCTCCAGCTCAATGTAGCCCCACCAACCTCCCTCCCCTATGCAAATGATCACCCCTACCCCTAGTAATTTTCTCCTTTATCTTCCAGCTTGCCCTCCAGTTTGATACAGCTTTTCCTGTTTCCTTCAGTTTTTCCTTCTTCTTCGTGCAACTGCGAGAATGCCACTAGAGTGAGGGGTTCAGCTGTCTCTGCTTGTTTCCTTCAAAACCTAGGTAAGGATATGAGTTAGTCTTGGCCAGAGGATGCCCTATGCACAAGTAAATTGTGTGTGTTTGTGTGTATGTGTGTGTTTGATTCTGTCGTTGTAGGAGAACCTGTAAATTTCCTTTAGATTATACTTTGTCTTATCCCTGCAAGTTACTTTTATATATTACTATTTAGTTATTGCTTATATATAACTTGTTGTTAATTTCATTTCACGTTTGAATTTCATTTACTAGGAGAATATAGTTTGAGGGATGGACTGTGAAGGAAGTATGAATGAATGAGAAGGAAAGGAATAAATGACTCTGTTTATTTGTTTGTGGGATCACTTAGTTATATCCTTGTTTGGTTGTTCACTTTCTTCTGTGAAGTATGTGTTGGCTTATTTTGTCATTCATCAATTCTACGAAACACCTGTTGGGTTCTGAATACGTGTCGTTTATATGCAACCAATGTTCATTGTTATTTTTATTTCATATTTAGTTCAGCCGAACGTTAAGAGCATGATTGATCTCTGTTTTGTTCATCACACGCTGTTAATTAGTTGGTAACCCTAATATTATAACTCTTCGCGTTAAATACATGCCAATTAATCCTAGATCAAGCACATTAATTCCTTGTCTAAGTATGCTAATTATTCGAGCACATTTGTTAGTTAATTTTCTAGGATTTCTTGTCTAAGCATGTTGAGTAGCCATTTCTCGTTAAACTTCGAACATGTCAATTAGTTAATTCCTGTCTACTTTTCTAGCACCGTAGCTAACTATATTACTTGTTAAATTCTCAAGCATGCTAACTAATTATTTTAGCTCAACTTATTACTCATTAGATTCCAGCATGTTAAGTCACTTGTTTTAGCGTTAAACATGCTAATTAGTTATAATC
>CM039481.1:26479516-26589421 GCA_022433065.1 Begonia loranthoides
TTTTTAACCCTGAACTTTAAGTATGTTTCGATTTGGATTTTCGTTTAATAAATGTTTTAAATGAATGGTTTTATTTGACCTCCGCTGTATTTTGCAAATAGATTTAATGATTTTTTGTCTTTCATGTTTTAAATGAGTTTTAAGAAAGTACAGTGGCGACTGAGATTTCCAACGAGCACTCTAATACAAATGCCAAATTGATCTCGATCGTTTTATGAATTTGGTTTTGAAAAGAAACCTCAACTATTTGATAAAAGATTTTTAATTTGACGAAAGATTTTAATTCAGCAAAATTTATGAGAAAACAAAAGGTAAAGATAAAAATCTGGGTCATTACACCACAATTAATACGTGAGCCTAATGGCTTAGTAAGGAAAAGGGTTTAATGCAACGTGATATGCCACTCTTTAGTCCATTTTGGAATGGGGGCCACCTAACACAATCATTTTATTATATTCATTCTTTCATTCTTTACTCGTACTTTGAGCTAGAGATTGGAGGAATCCGTGGCAGTAGGGTAGATCTTTGTCGGCTGCAACCACCTAGAGTAGATAGTCTCGCAATCCCGACAAATGAAAGGTAATGTTCTCTTTTAAATCCTGTCTATCTGGCTGATCTGTACTTACCCTACCATCCCCCAACTCCCTTTTCTTCTTTTTCTTCATTTTCTTCGTTTTACCTCTCATAATGCATGTGTGAGTACCACCCCAAGGTAGCACTCCTTATTTGTTTCTATTAACATGATGCATGACCATACATTCTCAACCTAACATGATGCATGATGCATTATAACGTAACATTAATAGAAATTGAAGTGTGCATATAAAAAAAAGTAATTGACAATAATTGAATAACATAATTGAAAGTGCACGCATCAGAGAACAATTGAAAAAATGAAATTGTAAACAACGAAGCACATAAGGAAATCAACAACGAACGCACTCAATAAGGGAATGCAGAAATCGAACACCCATATCAGAACAATATACAATGAATTGAAATAAGGAAAACATGCTCGAACTAATAGAACACAATAATAATCGAAAGAGAAATCGAAACAAACTATTAATTAACATTTTAGTTAGCCTAGTTAATTTCCTAGTCATTTTATATGCTTCCTACATTTACTATTCTAGGTGATTATTCTAATTAGTTATCCTAGGTAATTTACATGCTCAAAAAGGATTTCATTTATCGTTCTAGTTACATATCTTGGTTAGTTTACATGCTCGGAAAAGATTATCTTTGGTTATCCTATTTAGTTTTCATGCTCAAGAAATAATTACGTTTATTATTTTGGGTAGGTGTTCTAATTGATTAACATACTCAGGTTTATAGTTACGATGAACACAAAGAACACAATGAACACAAGACAAACAGGAAGAAGACAATAACATTGGAAGGAAAGATAAACATCGTAATTGAAACTTTTAATTCATTCATACTTAGTTCTTTCATGTTTCAACTTTTCTCTAACAATTATCTAATAAAGAAATGAAATTGCAATGGAAGGTAATACACAAAATATTAGTAAGGATACATTGACTACTGGGTTAATTAAGTTTGGATTGATTAATATTAATTTATTAATTAACATGCTATATTATTCTAAGTTAAGTTAAATAACATGCTTCCACTATTCCAATAAATCAAATACTAAGGTACAATTAAGTTATCTACCATTATTATCTATGTTAACTAACATGCTCTAGTTAATAGACATCCATCAAGAAGTAACCAAGTTAATTAAACATGTTCAATTAGTTAATTTACATACCCAATTAGTTAGTTAATTACTTGCTCAGAGATTAGTTATTAATTAAACATGTTTGAATTGATTAACATGCTTAAGTTGATTAACACACTTAAGTTATAATTAACATGCATGAGTTGATTAACATGCGAATATGCTCAACTAGTTAATATGTGGTCCTAGTTAATTAACATGCTCAAGGAAGTGATTAGCAACTATTAATTAAACAACTAGTTAAATATGCTTGGATTCGTTATTTAACAACTAATTAATTAGTTAAGCTAGTTAATTAAGTATGCTCATGTCTAGTAATTACTCTAGTAAATTAACATGCTCACTAGTTAATCAAACATGCTTAGCTTAGATTTAAAGTATTTACACAAAGATATTAACATGCATAACCATTGACAGCAAAGTAATATGCACATAGCACTAAGGGAAGCAGTAAATCAATAAAAATTATTGTGACAGCAAGTGAAGTAGTGAACAGAATCATCATTAAGGAACTCTTAGCTCATCTATCATTCACACAGCATTTATCACATTCAACGCATTTGTCACAACATTGATTTCAACCTTGATCTCTTCAAGGTAAAGCACTTGAAACACAGAATTAACGATAAAAACAAAGCTAACATTAAAGGAGATATATCACAGGGCAAGTGATAATCTACAGAGTATCAAACACAGAACACTAACAACCAAAGAGAATACTATAGAACACTAACAAGTCTACGTTATCATCAACACAGGGAATATCAACAGCAAAGAAATCGACAAAGAAAATCACAGCAATAATTCATTCAAGGAACTATCACCTAAAACCAACTAACAACAATTAGCAGTGAGCATTTCAGGGAACCAACATAAAACTCACGCACTCTACTTGTGGGTACAGCCTCCACTGATCAAGACACACCCAAGTCCTTACCCAAATTGAATACACACTCGCAGACAGCAAGGATTCCACAGCTCACAACAGCTCCACATTCAGACTCCAACTCCACAGCAGCTCACGGACGGCAGCTCCACACTCAGCTTCCAACTCTTTAGCTTACATCTCACTTCATTCACGTAACACACTTAACACTCACTCTCACAAGCTCCTTCATGGGTCTCTCTCTCTCTCCCTCACTCTCTGGAACTCTCCCACAGGAAGCTAATCTCACGCAGGAGAGGAAATGACAAGAACGTTGGAATGAAATGGAGAGAAGATTGGCTTATACCTGGGAGAGGGAGAAAATCCGTAGGCATAGGAGAGGGGAGAGGTCGGCGTTACCAGGGGGAGGTTGGCATCCTAGCGTGGAGGGTGGGGGAGAGTCCTCTCTTGTCTCTAATTAATGGCTAGACAACAAAGGTTTTGATTTTAAATCCCTAATTTTATGCTAAACTGGGTTATTTCAGACAAGTGCAGATGCATTGATCTCATTCACATTTGTCTGCAAGTGTAAAACTCCTAAGGCTAAATGGCTTTCACGGACAAGGAATGGCGTCCTCGTTCTGGTCCGTAACGTCCAAAGTAACATTCAGACACAATATGCTATCTGCATATAGCGTCCACATTCATCCAAAAGTGTCCTAAAATTGGACAGATTCAATGAGGATGAAGCTACCCAGTCCGCATACATCTAGACTCGATCCGGATGCGACCAACCACGTCCACATCGTCCGGACATCATTTGCAACTCCACAACACAGTGAAGTTAGGACACAAAATCGCGTCCTGAGTCATCCCAAGGCTAAGGGGCGACTCGAATATGCACTTACGGACGACATCTCTCGTCCGCAAGTCGTTCGCATGCATCCGAAAGTCCAACATTGGACACATTTAGGATGCAAATTCTCGTCCCGCTGCATACCAAAGTACAGGGACGTCATGTAATGCACGAGCAGACGACATAACTCGTCCGCATGTCATCTCCAGGCGACCGAAAATGCCTTGGACAACCTTTCTTCACATTTTCCCACTAAACTTTTATCCCTAATATTTTCTCCATAAATACACATCATAAAATGACACGTATAAATATGCAACGTAATGTCCTAACTACCCCATCCTTAATTTACATCGCGTATATGGGGAAAACGTTATCGGTAATACCCCTTTGACTTAACGCTCCGACTACGCCCTTGGTAATACCACGATAATTATCCAACTTAAAAAGTCGGGGTGTTACACTTTTAATATCAACAAAAACAAAATAGAGAATTTACATGCTTTTAATATCAACAACAACGAATAGAAAATTTACATACTTTTAATATCAACAACAACGAAATAGAGAATTTTTGTGCTTTTAATATTAACAACGACGAAATAGAGAATTTTCATGCTTTTAATATTAACAACAATGAATAGAGAATTTACATGCTTTCAACATCAATAACAGCGAAATAGAGAATTTATATGCTTTCAATATCAACAACAACAAAATAGAGAATTGACATGCTTTTAAAATTAACAATGACGAAATAGAGAATTTTCGTGTTTTTAATATTAACAATGACAAAATAGAGAATGTTCATGCTCAGATTTATAGAGTATTAGCCTATTGTATCTACACATGCTCGGATCTAGTTAACGCAGAGGAGTTTCAACACTAGGAACGACAAGAACAATATACACATTGAACATTAGGAATGACAAGAACAATATATATATATATATATATATATATATATATATATATATATATGTATCGGATGAAGGAAATAACAACTTATGGTCAACACAGAGAGATTTAAGCAAAACAGCAAGCAAACAATAAAGAACAAAATCATCCTTAACCACATAACTCTTAACTCATTTCTACTTTTCAAGTCATCATTAGATCTTCAACTCATCATTCTATCCTATAGGTTTAACCAAGCAGTAACATTCTTCCTTTTCAAAGTAAAGCATTGAATTGTAAAAGTGGCGGTAAAGAAAATTGCAGGAATTAACAACAAAGGAATTATCACAACTCACGCACTCTACTTGTGGGTAGGGCCTCCACTGGCCAAGACTCTACCCAATCCTTACCATTGATGAAGAAATCAACTCACACTCAACAAACTTCTAGCTTACAGAGGACTCCCACAACACCCACATATCACTTAGGAGAAAAATTACACAACTTACAGAGGACACTCTCTCACGCAGGAAAAAAAATTGAATGCAGGGAATGGATGGACTAACCCTTAGTAGAAGAAGCTTTCCACCCTAGAGGAGGACACCCGCACACCTACTGGAGAGGGAGGGGTTGCCCTATGATGTGGAGAGGGGCGTCTCTTGGGTTGGGAGATGTCGCCTCTCTATCTTTATAATGCCAATTAAATTGCAAAATGACAAAGTTTCTATTATTTAACCCTAATTTATTCGCAAGTTTGGGACATTTCGGACGCGAGAAGTCGTCTTGGCCTCGTCTGGGTGCGTCAAAAATACTATTCTTTAGGAAAATGCACTTTCGGATGAAGGGTGGCATCCTTACCTTCGTCCGAATCCGTCATTCGGATGAAGGAAGTCATCTGCATTCGTCCAAAACTGTCTAGTAATTGGACAGATTCAAAATGACAGCATCCGCATTCATCCACTTTCGTCCGCCATCGTCTGAAACTGCCCAGTTAGAGACAGGGGATGAATTAGAATGTGAGGCTTCATTTTGTATCGTCCCAAATTGCAGGGACAACATTCCATGCGTTTGCAGATGACATTTTTCGTCCCTGTGTCGCCCGCTATCGTCTGAATCACCATATTTTTAACTTTTCTTCACATTTTCCTACTTAATTTTTATCGAATAATGTTTACCCCATAAATACATGTCATAATTTAACACGTATCGATACGAAATATAATATGTTAATCATCCCAAAATTAATTACATCACGTATACATGGAAAACGTCATCGGGGTATTACATAACAAAATTGGATGATATTTTAGGGAACTTAACTAAAGGCAAATTACTTAATTGATTCTTTCTTTCTTCTTCTCCATGTTGTAATGATTTTTGGCAGCTATTCATTTTTAAGCTCGGCCACTTGGATGCTTTCCTTATCTATGCTTTCTTTGACCTTCCTTTTGTCTTCTTGCTTGGCCACTTGGGATGGTTGCCGTATCTCTTCTTGCTTTGATTTTTCTTGCACTTCAAGCTCATTCTCTAGGGCTACCTTCCATATTAAAATATGCGTGGACTTTCCTTGATCTTCATGAGTTGGTGGTTCCTCCACTTGGCCCATTATTGAATTACCTTCCAAATAATTGGAGAGGTAAGTGTTGATGAGTCTTTGGGCCCTGACTCTTGTGATTAGACCTTGTAGTCCATCATTAGTCCTTCACAATCAAGACAAACCACAGTACTTCAGTAATCAAATTTAAACCAATTGGTTCCTAATACCCTGTAAAGTAGGCCATTAAGCCAAAAACACACAGTCGCTACTTACTTGAGCAATAACCATATGGAGTTTGGAAAATTTTAACCTAGCTTCACGAATGTTGGCTAACATTCTTCACAATAGCCTATTGCTTAGAAAGGAAGTTTACCTCTCAACCAGCCCATTATTTAGCTAGAGAGAGAAAGAGGGACATATGCACGTGTGAAATTTTTCTTTGGCCTTAATTCAATGCTTAATCTCCCCTCAAAACACCATAGCTTGCCAAATAGTAGAGGTTTACCATTAATAATCATATCAGGACATCATAGGGCCTCTGTATTTAGTGCTCCTTTGATTGTTAGTCATCTGCATCGAATACATATATTACCATGAACGCCAATACCCCTGCAGATACTTACCTTTCAATGATTTTTATTTAAATGACAAATGTTTCCATCGTTTTATTTGTAGAGGACTCATTTGACGAATCATTTGCATGCCTATAGAGTGGGAGTGGGGGTAGGGGGGTTGAATATAGCGTTATAATATTTTTATGTGATATTTAAATTTTCTAACACCCTATATGATTTATCACATATAATTAAACATACAATGCATAAATATAACGAGTTAAGCATAAACAGAAGCAAACAAGGTTTGTTTATGCGGGTCGGCAAACCCGCCTACGTTCGTGCTCCAAGATTCCACTTAGAGATCCACTAAATAGATTGGTGCCAATCAAACCGTTACAACCGACTATTTTGGGGCGTTACCCTTTGACTAATTTAGGTCTTCAAACCTTTGACTATTACGGGCATCACCATAAATTTGACTATTACCGGGGAGTCACCCTTGATTGAACTTACGGGCATTAAATCGATCCGTTGACTATTTCTAGGCACCACCCTTATATGACGAATTAGTAGGGTGTCACCCTTTATAATAACGTACAATTTGTATCTAGAAATGTAAAGCTTCAAAACTGTTCCAAACTCTCCCAAATTAAATTCTCAATTTTTGGATAAGGAGAGTTGGATTACAATGCTCACAATAATATAGAGAAGTTGAGTATTGATTTTAGCAATGCTTCGCTACTTCTCTCGGTTTTGTCAGTGTGGAGCTTGGAGTGCTTCTCTCAATATATAGATCTGCCCATTTTCGGTCGACCTATTCCTTTTAGTCAACCACTTCTCACCGTTGGAAATATATCCGTTAAAATCCAACTGTTGGAAAAGAGCCGTTGCGCAAAACTATGCATTTTCGGTCGCATAGCTTGACCGCTTCGCGTTTGAAATAACTTGGAGTTCCTAAATTTGTTCTTTCGGTCGCCAACCTCGTATGAATCCTTCGACCGCATCACGTTCGAAAAAAGCGCAAAAATGGCAGATTCGAAACTTGATAATTTTTTGTCGCAAACCTCATTTGACACCTCGACCACAGTGCATCAGAAAAATCACGTTGAAGCTCAAGAAGCTAAACTCCAATAAATTTGGTCGCATTCCTCGACCGCTACTGTTGATCGTATCACGACCAGATGACCAAAACCCAGTTTTGGTTGCCTCTCTCTCGTCTGCATCACGTCCACAATACATTAATTTCAACCCTTCAATTTTCTTAAGTCCCACAATGATATGTAAGAACTACATGAACTAGGATAAACATGTTAGCACATAATAATACCCTTTTTGAGGGTATTTCCAAATATGAGTATAAATATTATGATAAAAACATTAACAATAATATCCATAAAAACATAAAAACCAACTTATTATTTCTAACAAAATAAATCATTTAATCATCATCAAAATAAAACTGAGCCTAACAAAAAAGGCAAACAATCTCTCCTTTTTGATGATGACAAAATCCAATAAATTAGTTAACCCTAAATCTAAGCATGTGCATCAATTATTGCATATTAGATCTCTCTCCCTTAATTCATGCAATATCTCAACCTTTAAATTCATGCAAACATGCTATTCAACTAATATTTTCTTCTCTCTTTTTTCAAAAGTATATATATAACCACTTATACAATCGCTCCCCCTTTTTATCATAATCGAAAAGAAAATCCATGGGGAGGGGAGTAAACAACCAAAGATTATCAAAATAAAAAACATTCCTAAAAAAAACATTCTCCCCCTTTATAAAAAAAAATCTTTACCAAAAGCAAACAATGGAGGGAATTTAGCTTTAAAAACAAAGAGTGTGGTGAACATAAGATACCAATTTAGACAACCATAATCAATCCAAATTTCTATAAAAAAATATTCTCCCCCTTTTGTCATTAAGCATATAAAGTCATTTTGAGGGAAGTTATGATTAAAATCAAGTCAAAACAATTTTCCAAGAAAGAATACTAATTAATGCAACCAATTGTAGATCAATTGTCAATTTCTAAAAGTGATATCAATTGAAGAAACAAGAAATTAACAAAGGATATCATTTGAAGATTCACAATTAAAAACAAAGCAATTTTCCAAATATATACCAATTGTAAATCCATAATTAAAACAATCAAATTTTAAGAATGATACCACTTGTTGATGCACAAAGAGATTCAAAAACAAATATCTATGAGAGATACCAAAGTTTTAAAAACAAAATATCAATCAAGGCACTCTCCACCTATGTTGATGACATAAACAAAAGAATGGGGATATAACACAATTTAAAAAATTTTGCTCGCCCCCTAAGAGCAATATTAAAACAACTCCTAAAATTTTTCTCCCTCTTTAACATTGACACCAATCATAATGTGAGGGAAACCACAAAAATATGAACCATCCAATTTCAAATACAAAAAGATACCAATTGTCAAAAACCCATGGATGAGTTCAAGATGAAAACCAATAACTTCTCCCCCTATCGCTATGCACAATCTCAAATAGTTAGGGATTTTAAAATGATATCAAATTAAAATAATTTCATACCAACTGAGGAAAATTGACTCAATGATACCAATTGTTGTATTTGAATCCAATTTCAAAAATACCAATTGAAATGATCTATCTTTAAGAAATATCCAAGCTTAATTCATTTCTCTCCCCCTAAATCAATGAACATACTCAAAACATTGGGGATCGAAATTCGAGATAGATACCAATTGTAGAAGTTCAAAACAAAAGACAATTATTGATACCAATTGAAAGATTTCAAATCAAAAGAGAATTATTGATACAAATTTGAAAATCAACTACAAAAAACTCTTCCCCTTTAAAAAAAATAAAACAAAAATCATTTGGGGAAATATTAACATTTTCAAACAATTTTATGTTCTCCCCATAAATCAATGATCAATATAAAGTGAAACTGTCTACTTGTGGTGGTTGAAGCCGACAAAGACTACCCTACCACCACGGATTCCTCCAATCTCCAACTCAAAGTACGAGTAAAGAACCAAAGAACCAATGATTTAATGAAAAGAGTGGTTTGGGTGGCCCCCATTCCAAATGAACTAAAGAGAGGCATATCATATTGCATTGCATAAACCCCTTTTCCTTACTAAGCCTTGGGCTTACAGTTTACTCATGGTGTAGGTGTAGGTACTTGTACAAGAAGTTAATGCACAAATCCAAAAGCAAGGGATGAAGGATTTGCATGCGCGAGACTTGTGGCTAGCAAGACTAAAGAGAGTAGAAGAGATAACGGTTGTAAATGAATTGTATTTAATTGTTTAGTTTTCATTCCTCAAGCACAGTATTTAATTGTTTAGTATTTCTTTCTCAAATAATTTACACTTCCGCTATGTTTAATAAATCCGTTATGTTTTCACAAAAGATTTTACAGCTGCTTCCGCAATGTTTTAACAAAAAACATTTTTTAATGTCCAACTTAAGGCACTCTGATATTACTTTTAAAAGAGATTTCAGTTGTTTGAAAAATTTTTAAATTCCATGTATTTTTAAAGGGTTACAAAAAGTCGGGTCGTTACAATTGGTATCAGAGCAATTTGTTTTGCTCTACTGCATTTTAAAACCTCTGATACAGTTTTACTGAGTAAGTAGAGTGCGTGAGTTTTAGCGTTTAGTTTGTACAATTTTCTTTGTTAAATGCTTTACTTTACTTGTTGTCCAATTGTTTTCTTTACATTTCTTGCTTTACAATGTTCTTACGTGAATAAATGTGACTGCTAGAGGATGTTACTTCTTAGATAGATAAGTTGAGCCTGAAAATATGAAGGAGCTGAAAGCTAATCGAGAATGACCCTATTCTTCATTGTCTACTGGCTGTCTATTTTACTTGCTGTGTAGTTACTGTTCTTACTTTCTTATGCATATAATGTACTTTGCTACCATTCGTTTGGTTGCTATTTGTGCTGCAGGTGGATACGTTTGTGTAAATAATGCAATAATGAAAACATATTTAACATGAATAATCAACTAGATCAGCATGACGAAATAACTAGCACGTTAACTTAACTAAGTCTTAAACATGTTTAATTATTAATCAATTAGAATCCCAATTGTAATTATCACTTGAGCATGTTAATAACTAAACTAAATTTAATTAACTAGACTCAAGCATGTTAATTAACTTAGATAATAATGGTAGCTAACTTAATTGTGTAGGATCGATATACGCCTATAGAGGGGGGGTGAATATAGCGTTTTAAGCTTTTTCGTGCGATATTTAAATTCTCTAAATCCCTAAGTGATTTATCGAATACGATTAACTATGCAATTACATTAAATGCATAAACTAAAGAGTAAGGGATAAAGAAAGTGCACAATATTTGTTTACGCGGTTCGGCAAACTAGCCTACGTCCCTGCTCCAAGTGGCACTTGGAGATACACTAAGTAATTGGCTTACGGGTGCCAATAAAACCTTTTACAAATTGACTATTAAACGGGGCGTCACCCTTGACTAATTCTTAGGTCGTCAACTTAGACTCTTACGAGTCGTTACCCTAAATTGAGTATTGCGGGGCGTCACCCAAGTGTGATGAATTCTAAGGGAATCACCCTTTACAATCAAGCACAATAATAATTTGGAGATTAACTCTCAAATCTATCTAATCCGAATTCTCCCAAAATATAACTCGCAAGTTCAGAATAGGGAGAATTGGATATACAATATCTAAGGCTCACAAAGATTTTATTGCGTACGAAAATCGGCAGAGCTTCGCTTTAGAATCCTTGGTTCGTTATAGAGATCTTGGAGTGAACTCATATTTATAAACACTGCGCAAACAGTCGACCTTATGCCCAAACGGTCGACCCTTTTAACTAGCTGTTGCAATTCTTCCCGTTGAAATTTGACCGTTGGGAAAATACCTATGGTGCGGTCGACCGTGCGGTCGGCGTTTTCCTTCATGTAGAAATTCTGGAGCAATCTGTCCATTTTACGATCAACCGTGCGGTCGACCCTTTCCTTCGTGCAGAACTTCTGGAGCAATCTGTCCATTTTACGGTCGACCGTGCGGTTGACCCTTTCCTTCATTGATGGACCTCCAGTGGACTTTTGAAGAAGGTTGAGAAAAATGAGTTTCCAACTGCTGCGGTCGACCTTTTGTTAAAGCGGTCGACCGTTTCCTTCAGTGCAGAAATTTTCGGCAAGCTGTTTTTTTTCTGCTTCACAGTCACGGTCGACCCTTTCCTTCATGGGTGCCCATCGAGGTCAACCTTTTGTGTTGTTTCGTCGACCTTTTGCTCCTTTTTCCCCTTCTTGATTTTCCTAAGTCCCGAAACGATATGTATTCACTACATGGACTTAGATAAACATGTTACCACATTTTAATACCCTCAATATAGGTATTTTTGATAAAATTGAATATAAGTATAATGAATAAGGCATTGAATACATTATCAATAAAAACACAATTAACCAACTTATTATTTTCATTACATTAAATCATTTGGTCATCATCAAAATAAAACTAAGCCTAACAAAAAGGCTAACAATCTCCCCCTTTTTGATGATGACAAAATCCTATAAGTTGGTTATACTAAAATCTAAGCATGTGCATCAAATATTGCATATTAAATTTATCCAATTAAGTTATGCAATTTATCAACCAATTAATTCATGCAACATGCTACTAAACTCCCCCTAAAATATATCACAACTTATACACCATTCTCCCCGTTTTTGTCATAATCAAAAAGTAATTCTAGGGGAGGGGAGTCCAAAAACAACTAAGAATATTATCAACTTAAATTCATCAAAATATTCATTTAAGAAAATTTCCCCCTTTAACATTATCAACATGAGTAAAGTAAGGGAATAGACAATAGAGTCCAAAAACAATATCAACCAAGTTCAACAACTAACTTTATAAAAAAAATATCTTTCCCCCTTAATCAAATAATTAAATCAAAAACTCAAGCAATAGAGGAAAATGACATTATAATCCAATATGTGGTCAAAGATACAATACCGAGTTCATAAAACCACACCCAAGGCAAAATTCTAATAAAAGAATCAAAAGTATTCTTTAAAACATAATCTCCCCATTTTTCAAGTAATCTATCCAAAAATCAATCAATTGAGGGAATTAGCATTAGAATCTAAAGGCAATTTCAACAAATAATTCTACAAAAAAAAATTTCTCCCCCTCAATCAATGAATATAATCAAGAAGCAAACCATGGAGGGAAATATACATTCAATTTCAATTTGTGGTTAAAAGAAAGATACCAATTGTAAAGAACCACAATCACAAAGATTTCTAACAAAAATATTCTCCCTCTTTTGTATTAAGCATAGAAACTCATTTGAGGGAATATAGTCATTAAAGTTCAATGAGTGGTAAAAGATAATATATCAATCTAAGCAACCACAATCACAATTCTATTTTAACAAAGTAGTCTTCCCCATTTTTCCATTAAGTATACACTATTTATTGGAGGGATTTAGCATTCCAATTCTATTTGTGGTGTAAAATATGATACCAATTTGAAAAACCACCACTAGGAAATATTCAATCAAAAATATTTTCCCTCTTTTTGCTCATTAAAAATATTCAATCAAAAATATTTTATATAAGGGTATTATGCATTTAAGTTCAAACAATAAGCACAAAAAAAAAGGGATTCAATAAATAGATACCAAATGAAGGAAATAGAATCCACTTTAAAAACAAAGAATTGTAAACAAGATTTTCTACTTCTAGCAAGTGATATCAATTTAAGAATTAAGAAATTAACAAAGGATACCAATTGAGAATTCACAATTTGAAGCAAAACAAGTTTTTGAAATAATTATACCAATTTTAAATCCAAAGTTAAAATCGTATCATTTTGCAAAGTATTGATACCAATTGTAAATTCAAAAGAGATTTCTAAGAGAGATACCAATGTGTTAAATCAAAATCAATTCAATTATCTCTCTCCCTATGTTATTAAAAAGAATCGATTGGGGATATACCACACATTTAAACTATTTGCTCTCCCCCTTAGAGCAACAATAAAACAAATTTTATAAATTTCTCCCCCTATAAATTTATCAACTAGCAACTAGGAGAGGATCCAAAAACTCAAGAGAACCATCCCAACAAAAAATATATACCAATTGAAAAATAAATTCATGGATGAGTTCAACTTTTGGAAACAAATTTACTCCCCCTATCATTATGCACAAAGTCAAATAGTTGGGGAATCTAAATATAATACCAAATGAAAATCCAAATAATAGTATACCAATTGTAGAGAAAATATGATTTTATTGATACCAAAACAAAAATAGTTTCATACATGATACCAATTAAAAATAAGTCCAATGATACCAAACTTTTGAACGGATACATAATTGTTAAAATTCAAACTCAAACAATGGTTGATACCAATTTAAAGGTTTCAAAACAAAAATCGTTATTGATACCAATTGATGAAATGAATTCTAATTTCAAAAATACTAATTGATATAACTATCTTTCAAGGATATTCAAGGTAAGAACCATTCCTCTCCCCCTAAATCATTGCATACAATTAAAACATTTGGGATGGAAATTCAAGATAGATACCAATTGTAGAAGTTTAAAACAAAACAATTATTGATACCAATTTATAGAGTTTAAATCAATAGTCATTATTGATATCAAGTGAAAATCAACTACAAAAGTTACTTCCCCTTTTTAAATCAAAAATCAATTCAAAAAAGAATTATCAAAGTTTAATCTAGTGGAAGCATAAACAACAAGATTAGAGACAATACAATCAATTATCTTTTAAAAAACTAACTCTCCCATTTTATCACTAAATCGACCTCAAATCAAGAGAGTATTATAAGATCTAACTAGAACAATTGTTTAAACAATTTATGTCTCCCCTTTTTATCCATAGCTAAATCAATCCAAAGGGGAAACCAACAACTTAAAATTGATATCAAACAATTCAATATATAAAACTAGAAAGCCAATTGTTGGAAGCCAATTCTCAAGCAATAAAAATAATCCAAGACAAGAATTATGCAAAATTTAACTTAGAGATACCAATTGTAAAATGCAAATTTCAACCTATAAGTACACTATCAATATCTTCTATTCCAAACTCAAAAATATTGAAAATAAGTTCAAAGCTATGTATTGAAAAATTTTAGTCAATTCAATTTTAATAAGAAATAGAAAGTCAAATTAAACCACTTTTCAAATCTAATCTATTCATTTTAATTCAAATTGAAACCCAAACAAATTTAATTTTTCCCTTTAAATCAATGATTAAAATAAAATCTATAGAGATTTTCAAAGTTTAAACCAAGAGTGGAAGCCAACTTAGCAAAATTAAAACATTTGTATTTTTCTCTCCCTATATCAATAGTTAATTTTTAGTTCAAGAGAAAAATACACATGTCAAAAAACATATCAATTGAAGATAGATAAGTTTCTCTTCCATTTGATGATAAACACAATTTATAGGCATAGAGGAAGCACAATCATCAAAGTCAAAATTTAACAATTTTCAAACAAGTCAATGATTTAATCAACTCTCAACAATTCTATTTTCTCCCCCTATTTCGTTATTCAATTTCAATTCAAGGGAGAAATCAACAAAGCCACCTAATTAACAAATTTTCTACCCTCTCCCCTTATCTCAAGCTAATTTTAATTCATGGGAGAAATACATTCTCAAAAACACAAAACAATCTATTCCTCATAATCATCCAACTAGTCATCTAACAATCCAATGTTCAAATTAGCATATTCAATTTAGAATCCAATTGTTAGAGCCATTCATCAAAATACTAATTAAAGGAATAAAACATATTTCAACCTATATATACAAAAAGATTAAGCTAACAATTAATCCAAGTAAATGTTCTACTAATCAAAGTTAAACAAATTCAAGAATCAAAAACAATTTAATCCAATTCAATTCCTAATCAAAATCCATAGAATTGATTCCAAAGGAATTTCAAACAATTAAAGTCTAAATAATCAACCAAATCAACAACTTATCGTTTAAATCACAACAAATATCCAACTTATATGCAATCTATCAATTGAAGCTAATCAAAGATAAACTAACCATTGAAGCTAATTCAAGAGATAATAGACAATTCAAATCCTAAATACCAATTGGAGAAATAATCACAATCACGATATATGATATCTATCAAGTCAATCCAAAATCAAGATCAAATTATCTTTCAAAACTAACCAAGAAAATAGAATTGATTCAACTCAATTCCAAACTAAGAATTCAATAATCAAATTAAATTAACTAAAAACAAATTGTGTACCTCCACCAAATTTATTTCAATTTTTAAGGCATTGGAGGCATTCTTGAAGCTTCTCCCTTTTTGTTTTGGATACTCCATTATCCAATCTCCTTTCAAGCTTCTTGGGAGAATCTCCAATCTACAAAACAAATCAATTCGATTTCTTTGGTACCCAAACCTTTTTGGGTCCATTGGTTATAGATTTGGTTCCTTTAGGAACCCACACAAGTTTAGAATTCAAATTTGGTTTAAGATTTAAACTAAACTTAAATCTAGAATTCACATCCAAAGGGTGAACAAATTTTGAATCAACATTTGATTTAAATTTAGAGTTCAAATGCAAAGGATAGACATATGTAGATTTAACATTTGAATCCAATTTAACATTTAATTTTAAAGGACAACAAAAAGATTTATGTCCAACATAATTGCAAGAATTACAAATAGATGAACTAACAAATCGATTAGTGTAATTCTTTTTCTTTGCAAAGGGTTCATAACCAATTCCGGCTTTATCGAATGTAACCCTTTGCGAATTCAAGAGCATATTTAAATTTTTGCTCCCATTTGTGAATTTAAGCACTATAGAGTTTAAATCATCATTCTTGGCCTTTAATTCACAAATATCAATTTCAAGAGATTTAATTTGAGCATTAGCATCAAAAGTAGATTTAAATTTGGCAATCAAAGATTCAATCTCCTTTTCATATGATTTGATCAAAATATTCAAATTATCATTTCTAATTTTCAAATCACAAAACTCATGCTCATGACATTCAATAGTAGTAATCAAATCACAATTCTTAACATTCAATGAATCAATTTCCTTTTCATGTGATTTGATAGTCATATTCAATTTTTCATTCAACACTTTCAAATCACTAATCTCATGCTCATTACATTTAATGGTAGAGATCAATTTATTGTTTAACAATTTCAAATTGCTACAATCATGCTCAAGAGATTTAAAGGAAGCATTAGAGTCATCAATCATGCTTTTCAATTTAACAATTTGATCCTCATAAGATTTATCTAAACTAGCTTGCTTTTTGATCAAATTGCTATGCTCCTTTTTCAACAACTTATATTTCTCTTTGACCTCGTTAAAACTATCTAGCAATTCATTAAATAAATCACTATCATCATCATCATCATTAGAATCCGAATTGCTATCATAGTCGTTTACCTAAATACTCTTGGCCATGAAGCATACGTTGGCCTCTTTCTCCTCTTTTTCGGGGGAAGAGCTTTCTCCACTTTCAATCTTTTGGTTTGTACCTACATGTGTTAGCTTAAGAGATTTCCAAATATCATAAGCACTAACACTTGATTTAACTCTATCAAATTCATTTTTACACAAAGCACTAAACAAAATATTCATTGCCTTAGCATTTAAGTTTCAATTTTGTTTATCTTCATCATTGAATTCACATGATGGTCTAGGAACATTAATCCCTATTTTAATGATTTTCCATAAAAAGAAATCAATAGATTGTATAAATATTTTCATTCTACACTTCCAATAAAGATAATTACTCCCATCAAAATGTGGAGGTGTAGATGTGCATTGACTTTCAATAAACATATTGGAATCCATAATATGTAAATATATAAAATTCCAATCAATGATATTCAATAAAATTTCACCAACAAAAGTTAATAAGGAAATTTATTTCTATATATGCAACTCAACAAATATTAGCAATGTGCACAAAATATCACAAAAAAATTTAAATACCCGCTCTGATACAAATTGTAGGATCGATATACGCCTATAGAGGGGGGGGGGGGGGTGAATATAGCGTTTTAAGCTTTTTCATGCGATATTTAAATTCTCTAAATCCCTAAGTGATTTATCGAATACGATTAACTATGCAATTACATTAAATGCATAAACTAAAGAGTAAGGGATAAAGAAAGTGCACAATATTTGTTTACGCGGTTTGGCAAACTAGCCTACGTCCCCGCTCCAAGTGGCACTTGGAGATACACTAAGTAATTGGCTTGCGGGTGCCAATAAAACCTTTTACAAATTGACTATTAAACGGGGTGTCACCCTTGACTAATTCTTAGGTCGTCAACCTTAGACTCTTACGAGTCGTTACCCTAAATTGAGTATTGCGGGGCGTCACCCAAGTGTGATGAATTCTAAGGGAATCACCCTTTACAATCAAGCACAATAATAATTTGGAGATTAACTCTCAAATCTATCTAATCCGAATTCTCCCAAAATATAACTCGCAAGTTCGGAATAGGGAGAATTGGATATACAATATCTAAGGCTCACAAATATTTTATTGCGTATGAAAATCGGCAGAGCTTCGCTTTAGAATCCTTGGTTCGTTATAGAGAGCTTGGAGTGAACTCATATTTATAAACACTGCGCAAACGGTCGACCTTATGCCCAAACGGTCGACCCTTTTAACTAGCCGTTTCAATTCTTCCCATTGAAATTTGATCGTTGGGAAAATACGTATGGTGCGGTCGACCGTACGGTCGACCTTTTCCTTCATGTAGAAATTCTGGAGCAATCTGTCCATTTTGCGGTCGACCGTGCGGTCAACCCTTTCCTTCATTGATGGACCTCCAATGGACTTTTGAAGAAGGTTGAGAAAAATGAGTTTCCAACTGCTGCGGTCGACCTTTTGTTAAAGCGGTCGACCGTTTCCTTCAGTGCAGAAATTTTCGGCAAGCTGTTTTTTTTTTGCTTCACAGTTAGGTCGACCCTTTCCTTCATGGGTGCCCATCAAGGTCGACCTTTTGTGTTGTTTCGTCGACCTTTTGCTCCTTTTTCCCCTTCTTGATTTTCCTAAGTCCCAAAACGATATGTATTCACTACATGGACTTAGATAAATATGTTAGCACATTTTAATACCCTCAATATGGGTATTTTTGATAAAATTGAATATAAGTATAATGAATAAGGCATTGAATACATTATCAATAAAAAGACAATTAACCAACTTATTATTTTCATTACATTAAACCATTTGGTCATCATCAAAATAAAACTAAGCCTAACAAAAAGGCTAACAAATTGTACTTTACGTGAGCATGTAATTGATTAGAATCATCTAAGCATGTTAATTGACTAAATTAAAACTAATTAACTAGACTTACGCATGATAAATTAACTAGACTTAAGCATGTTAATTAACTTAACTAGAGTAATTAATTAGACTTAAACATGTTAATCAACTTAAGCATGTTAATTATTACTTAAGTATGTCAATAAACTTAATAAAACAATTTATTAGACTTAAGCAAGTTAACTAACTTAAGCATGTTAATCATGTTATGTAATACCCTGATCCTAATTTTCTCTTGTACGCTATGTAATCGAACCTTTGGTAATAATTATATTACATGGCGTATTATTTTGTGTTAAATTAAGACCTCCCCTCATGGGAAAAATAGTGTGGGATTGGAGTTAAGTGAGGAAAAATGTAAGGATAGGTTGTCCAGGGACTTTCGGACGGCTGGGGATGACTTTGTGTACGCTGCATGTCTGCAACACACGAATTTTGGGACAACTCCGGGGATGAGATGAGGCATCCTAACTTCTGCACGAAGTGGAATTTTGGACGAGCTTGCGGATGATGAAGACGAGGAAGAAGACATCCACATCGAATCTGTCCATGTCTGGGGACTTTCGGACTCGTCAAGACGCCAGCAGATGAAAATGGACCTCGTCTTATTTGACTCTGTCCAATTTAGGGACACTTTCAGATGACTATACGGACAAGGTGGACGCAAGAAACGTCATCTGATTTGAATCTGTACAATTTATGGATAGGTTCGGACGACACATGCAGACGCTAAATGGCGTCCAAACGTCAATTTCGGACGGTACGAACCAGCTGGCAACGACATTTCTCATCTAAAGCAAGAATCTAGCCTATGAGATTTAGCCTTACGGAGGAGACAATGCATTTGCTACTGTGTGATATGTCATTAACGTATGATAAACCGCTGTTAGCTATAAATGGTTGCTGCTGCTGATTATCGTCGCTGTCATTATTTTTAGCTTGTACACGTTATTAGGTTGTCGTTATTGTTCTCTTACAAAGCATATGACTCTACTGTAAATAGGTTAATGCATAAATATTTATAGGAGTTACTATTGTTGTTGTTTTCTTGAATGTTGTTACTTAACTAGAGTCTAAGCATGTTAATCTTTCACTTGTAAATTTTCAAGCTTTCAATTGAACAGTTAGGCATGCTAATCTTTCATTAATAAACATGTTGACTTCCTGTGTTCGATATCCCTAAACATGTCCGTTGTTTTAGTTCTTACATTGTCAAGCACATTAAATTGTATCAATTTTGTCGAGCCTGGTAGTTGTTGATTCAGTTTCCTTTCGAACATGATATTCTAATTGTGTGAAATCTGCCATTTACTCATTATGTCGATATTTTCCTTAAATTTTTGTTGTTTACTTTTATGAATGTTTTATTTAAAGTGTCTTCATGCATCATGCTAATATAAACAAATAGTGAGTGTCGCCTTGGGGTGGTACTAACATGCATTGGTAAGGGAAAATAATAAGAAACTAAGAAGAAGAAGTAGAAAAGTAGAAAAGTGAATTGGGAGTGGATGGGTAGCGAGTATAGGCTATAAACTAGGCATAGCCCCTCTCTCATAGGGCACGGGAGTTCTAGTTTACTTAGAAGAGAAGAGAAATGGCTAGATTTGTTACGCCATTGCACGAGAAAAAACTTCGAGTTCAACTCAATGTACGAGTAAGAAGAGATGAATGAACGAATGAAATAAAAGCTTGGGATGGGTGGCCCCCATTCCATAACGAACTAAAAGAGAGACATAGCATAAGCATAAAACCTCATTCCTTATACTGGGCCATTGGCTCACATCCTTATTTGTGTTGTAGGTAATGAAATGGTGATACAATGAGCAGAAGAGGAGGCCCTCCCCATGGAGCCTGCGGATTATCCGGTAGAGACTAGGCCAGAGTAGACTAATGGATAGAAAGAAAAACATTTTGTAAGGGTTAAATCGTAAACACGTTTTGTAAAGATATTAACTATGGCCTTAGCTTGTATGTTTTGAACCTGTGACATATTAACCCTAAATTTTAAGAATGTTGATTTACATCTTTGTCTTAAATTATGTTTTAATTACATGGTTTCCAAATTCGTTTCCGCTATACTTTCCAAAATAAAACAAGGATTTAATTTCTTATGATTTAAACAAGTTCGAGAAAATGTAGTGACGATCGAGATTTAAAAAGGGCACTTTGATCGAAAGCAATTTAAATAAAGGTTTTAACGAAAGTAAAGTTTTAAATTTTAACTCGCTTTTCCCCTAAAAATTAAATAGAAGGATTGAAATCTGGGTCGTCACATGTTAATTATTACTTAAGCATGTTATTTAACTGTTAATCTTCATGTATGTTAGATAACTATTAGAATTGTTTGATATTAACTCCTTCGTTGTTGGTTTCCTACAATTCCTGCAATTCTTTTAATTTCCTTTATTACAAATGCCTTACTTGATAGAGGTTCTATACAAATGTGATGAATGCATAGTAGTTGAATGGAATGAATGCTTAGTGTACAAATGATGATAATTTCCTTACTAATGGTTTTGTTCTGTCTTTTGTTTTCTTAATTGTTGTAGTGGTAATTTCCTTATATGTTAGTGATAATACTATCCTACTATTGTTAATTTAGAACTCTCCGTGCTAATTAGAATTCAACACATGTCAATATCCTAAATTCGAGCATGTTAACTTACTATGACAACTAAGAATAGTATTTGTGATCTATCTTGAACGTGTAAGTTATCTAGTATAATTAACTAGAATAATAATGGTAATTCTACTTGAGCATGTTAATTAATTTGGATATCTAACTAGAATAATAAATGTAGCTGTTTCATGAGCATATAAATGAACTAGGATAACTAGCATATTAATTCATAGTATGTTACGAATTCTATTTCATTTATTGTTGTGTCTCATAAGTTCAAGCGTCCTATAATTCATTGTATATTGTCTAGATATGTGTGTTTAATTTTTGTATCCTTTTCATGATTCGCTATTTAATTTCCCTAATGTTTGTTGTTTGATTCCCTTATGTGTTTCGTCGTTTTCAATTCAATACATAATTGTTCTCCGACACGCGCTTTCCATTCGTGCTATTCAATTATTTTCTCTTATATGCGCACAATTATTGTTAATGTTACGTTATACTGCATCATGCATCATGTTATTTGGAGAATATTATCATGCATCAGGTTAATAGCAACCACTAGGGAGTGCCACCAGGTGATACTCACACATGCATTGAGTGAGGAAAAATGAAGAAAATGAAGAAAAAGAAGAAAGGGGAGTTGGGGGATGGTAGGGTAAGTACGGATCAGTCAGGTAGAAAGGATTTAAAAGAATATTACCTTTCCTTTGTCAGGACTGCGAGACTATCTACTCTAGGTGGTTGAAGTCGACAAAGACTACCCTACCACCATGGATTCCTCCAATCTCCAGCTCGAAGTACAAGTCAAGAACCAAAGAACCAACGATTTAATGAAAAGAGTGGTTTGGTGGCCATCATTCCAAAGGAACTAAAGAGAGACATATGATATTGCATTGCATAAACCCCTTTTCCTTACTAAGCCTTTGGGCTTACAGTTTACTTGTGGTGTAGGTATAGGTACTTGTACGAGAAGTTAATGCACAAATCAAAAAGCAAGGGATAAAGATTTTACACACGCGAGACTCGTAGCTGTCCAGACTAAAAAGAGTAAAAGAGATAACGGTTGTAAATAAATTGTATTTAATTGTTTAGTTTTCATTCCTCAAGCGTAGTATTTAATTGTTTAGTATTTCTTTCTCAAAGGATTTACGCTTCCGCTATGTTTAATAAATTCGTTATGTTTTCACAAAAGATTTTACAGCTGCTTACGCTATGTTTTAACAAAAAAAGGTTTTTGACAGTCTGACTTAAGGCACTCTGATATTACTTTTAAAAGAGATTTCAATCGTTTGACAAAGTTTTAAATTCCACGCATTTTTAAAGGGTTACAAAAAGTCGGGTCATTACAAAGCCAATGGGGAATTATCGAAGTTTAAGCCTAAGAGGAAGCAAATCATCAAAATTAAAACTTAACAATTCAAAACAAATCAATAATCTCTATATAATTTTATTTTCTCCCCCTATATCATTAACTGATTTCAATTCAAGGGCGATATCTAAAATTTCAATTGCGAGAATTAATATCTATTCAATCCCAAATCAATATCAATTTTAATCCCAAGTGATATTCAACCCGAATCAAGAACAAACACAAATGTAATCCAATAAAATTTAATCCATTCGCTTCAATCCAAATCAAATCCCAAATTTAATCAAAAAGAATAATTGTGTACCTCCATAGAGTTTATTTCCATATTTACCACATTGGACACAAATTTTTTAGGCTTCTCCCCTTGTATTTTGGATGCTCAATTATCCAAGCCTTTTTAGTCTTTTGGGAGAGCCTCCAACCTACAACAAACTAAAGTTGCCTTCTTTTGTACCCAAATCTTTTTGGGTCCACTTGTTAGATATTTGATTCCTTTAGAAACCCACACAAATTTAGAATTTAAATTTGATTTCACATTTACATTCAATTAAATAGGACAACAAAAAGATTTATGCCCTATACAATTGCACAAATTACAAATAGATGAGCTAACAAAGAAATTATTGTAATTCTTTCTCTTTGTAAAGGGTTGATAGTCAATGTCGACTTTATCAAACATAACCCTTTGCCTACTTAAGAGCATATTAAAATTTTTGCGACCATGTGTAAATTTCAATACAATGGAATTCAAATCACTATTCTTATAATTCAATTCACAAATATTATTCTCAAGTTATTTGATAGTAGCATTCATATTATCATTCATGCTCTTCAATTTAACAATTTATTTTTCTAAAGATTCAGCCAATTTAGCATGTTTTTCAGTCAAATTATTGTTTTCCTTTTTCAATGAATTGTATTCAAGATTAAGCACTTTGTGTTTATTAAACAATTCATTGAACACATCTAACAATTCATCATAATGATCAATATTATCATTAGAGTCGCTAGATGAATTGTTTACCTCAAATTCATTGGCCATAAAGCAAGTGTTGGCCATTTACTCTTCTTTGGAGGATGTGCTTTCATCACTTCAAAATTGAGTTGTACCTACATGTGCAAGTTCAAGAACTTTCCAAATATCATTAGCACTAACACATGTTTGTATTATATCAAATTCGTTTCTACTTAAAGCACCAAATAAAATATTCATGGCTTGAGCATTTAAATTCCAATTATGTTTATCTAAATAATTGAAGTCACAAGATGGTCTAGGACATTTATTCCATTTTCAATGATTTTCCATAAAACATAATCAATGGATTGAACAAATATTTTCATTCTACACTTCTAATATAAATAATTACAACCATAAAAAAAAATGGAGGTGTAGAGATGCATTGACCCTCATTATGCATATTGGAATCTATAATATTTATATACAAAATTTCCAATCAATGTTATTCAAATAAATTTCAACAATGAAATTAAACAGGGAAATTTATCCCAACAGATGCAAATCAACAAATTTTAGCAATGGGCACAATAATTGCAATATCACACAAAAATTTAAATACCCACTCTGATACCAATTGATGAACCGTATGCACGCTTATAGAGGGGGAGGGGGAGGGTGAATATAACGTTCAAATATTTTTGTGCGATATTTAAATTCTCTATCACCCTATATGATTTATCACATATAATTAAACATACAATGCATAAATACAACGAGTTAAGGGTAAAGAGAAGCAAATAAGGTTTGTATACGCGGTTCGGCAAACCTGCATATCCGTGCTCCCATATTCCACTTGGAGATCCACTAAATAGATTGGCTTATGGGTGCCAACCAAACCGTTACAACAGACTGTTTCGGGGCATCACCCTTTGACTATTCGAGGTTGTCAACCTTTGACTATTACGGGGTGTCACCATAAATTTGACTATTACCGTGGAGTCACCCTTGATTGAACTTACGGGCGTTTGTTCCAACCGTTGACTGTTTCAGGGCGTCACCCTTATATTTCAAATTAGTAGGGCGTCACCCTTTACAATAGCATACAATTTGTGTTAGGAAATGATTAGCTTAAAAACTATTCCGAACTCTCCCAAATTGAATTCTCAAGTTTTGGATTGGGAGAGTTGGGTTATAATGTTCACAATAATATAGAGAATTCGAGTATTGATTTTGGCAGAGCTTCACTACTTCTCTCGGTTTCGTTTGTGTGGAGCTTAGAGTGCTTTTCTCAATATATAGATTTGCTCATTTTCGATCGACCGCTTCTAGCCATTGGAAATATATCCGTTAAAATCTGCCTTGTAATATTTTCGTGCGATATTTAAATTTTCTAACACCCTATAATTAAACATACAATGCATAAATATAACGAATTAAGCGTAAACAGAAGCAAACAAGGTTTGTTTATGCGGTTCGGCAAACTTGCCTTCATCTGTGCTCCAAGATTCCACTTGGAGATCCACTAATAGATTGGCTTACGGGTGCCAACCAAACCGTTACAACTGACCATTTTGGGGCGTCACCCTTTGACTATTCCAAGTTGTAAATCTTTGACTATTACGGGGCGTCACCCTAAATTGGACTATTACCGGGGAGTCATCCTTGATTGAACTTACGGGCGTTCAATCCAACCATTGACTATTTCGGGGCGTCATCTTTACATGATGAATTAGTAAGGCATCACCCTTTACAATAATGTACAATTTCTGTTTAGAAATGTAAAGCTTAAAAACTATTCCGAACTCTCCCAAATTGAATTCTCAAGTTTGGGATAGGGAGAGTTGGATTACAATACTCACAATAATATAGAGAAATCGAGTATTGATTTTGGCAGAGCTTCATTACTTCTCTTGGTTTCGTCTGTGTGAAGCTTGGAGTGCTTCTCTCAATATATAGATCTATCCATTTTCAGTCAACCTATTTCTTTCGGTCGACCACTTCTAGCCTTTGGAAATATATTTGTTAAAATCGGACCATTGGAAAAGAGCCGTTGCATAAAACTGTGCATTTTTTGTCACATAGCTCGACTGTTTCACGTTCGAAATAACTCAGAGTTCCTAGATTTGTTATTTCGATCACCAACCTCATCCAAGTCCTTCGATTGCGCCACATCCATAAAAAGCGAAAAAATGACAGATTTGAAACTTGATATTTTTCGGTCGCAAACCTCGTTTGACACCTTGACGGTAGTGCATCCTAAAAATCACGTTGAAACTTCAAAAGCTAAACTCCAATAAATTTGGTCGTGTTCCTCGACCGCTACTCTCTATTGCGTCATGACCCGAAGACTAAAACCCAGTTTTTGTTGCCTCTCTCTCGTCCGCAGCACGTCCACTATACATCAATTTCAACCCTTTAATTTTCCTAAGTCCCACAATGATATGTATGAACTACATGGACTAGGATAAACATGTTAGCACATAATAATACCCATTTTGAGGGTATTTTCAATAAATATAAGTATAAATATTATGATAAAAACATTAACATTAATATCCATAAAAACATAATAACCAACTTATTATTTTTAACAAAATAAATCATTCAGTCATCATCAAAATAAAACTAAGCCTAACAAAAAAGGCTAACATCATTTCTATCCACGGATGTGTAAACCTCTACCATATCACTGTTGATGTGCCCCAAGAACCGTTCACCCAAGCCCGGGCCAAGAGCCTCGTCACTTTTCTAACGTGTTCTTATTTTGTAGGGAACTATTATTCATTGGGATTCATGGAGACTCCAAAGCATGAAGACAAAGAAGTTCAGTGTCATGTTCTCACGTGGAGCCCTGCAAACCCTAATCAGCTAGATCCGTTTTGTTCCAGCTTGGAGGAGTTTTTGGGAGTCGAGGCTCACAAGGTTATTTGAGAGCCATTTAATGTTATTCTATGTTAAATCTATCATTTTTGGATATTTGTTGCTGGCTATTTGGTTGAAAATTATTTTTGGTGAATTTTTATTTCAATTTATCCTTGTAGGTTTGGAGGTGCTCGGTTTGCATGTAAACCGAGCCCTGATGCCCTTATTTTGTATTTCCAAGGGCATTTGTCTCTTTTTCTCTTGTAAGGTCATTAGGAGGTACTTAATCCCTCCTAATGTAATTTGAAATCAGATTTGAAAACCCTAAAAGGAGAGCTCTCAATTTTTTTCTTGGAGGTCCGCGGAATTCCCTTCTCGGCCATCTTCCACTCTACAAATCGGTTTGTGTTTTCTTGCTAGTTCTTGCACAAATCGATTCTTGCTACTTCTTCTGGCATCTCTTCCTTGCGTGGTAGTGTTTTGGGGCATGGAGGTAGAAGAGCTAGCAACTCTCATTGGAGAGAGTCATCCTTTGAGTTAGCCGAATCAGTCGCCCCTCTAGTGTTGGAGGTTTAGCGGACTCCATTGGTTTGTAACTCGTTTCTCATCCTTTTTATTGAAACAAGGTTTCGGTTTCCTGAAGTTCTTGACCTAGATCTGTGTTGTTCTGGACGTGGTGTGGTTTTTATTGAGATTTTGGATGTATTGATCTTGTTTTGGAAGGAAATAGAAGTAACCGAGAATCTGTTTTATGCACAGAGCAGAATCTGTTCCGATTTGTGGTTGTATTTTACCCTATTTATGGTTATTGGATGATGCCCATTTTTGGTAGAGATAATCTTGAGATTGTTAAGTGACGCTCCTCCAAAATTTGGCGTTGATTGGCCGTATGCAAGTCAAGATTTTGTTGTTTAAATTCTGGTCACTAGAATCTGCCCTGAAAAACCCTAATCCGAGGGTTAATTTCATCAGAGCATATCTCTTTGTGTAGAATGCATTTTAATCTGAATTTTTTGATATGATGCTCTCTAGAATGTTGGCATGATCCTCTGTAAATTTCAGTTTTTAACTGTTGAAGCTCTGGAAGTTATCCTCATTTGAAAATTAAAGATCAGATTTGTTGTTTGAGTTTAGCCGATTATACTTGTTGAGTTCCATAGAGTCTTAGACTCTATCAACTGTTCACCGCAAACACATTTCTTGTGAACATTCTTCACCCTAACCACGCCATGTTTACTCTTCACAGACACGTTTCTACCTGCAGATACCGATTATCCATAACTCTCTTTACTAAAACTGTAACAACTTGAGTTTCAATTGTGTAGCGGAAGACTATTTCGTTCTTAAAACCATTTAAAAGACAATAATAAAAAAAATCTTAAAAACTCTTTGTAAAATACAATGGAAGACTAAATGAATAAAACACTTTACAAATGAAAACATTTATTAAATCATTTACAAACCATTTTTCTTTAAATTCTTTAGCCTAGCCAGCCATAAGATCCACTCGTGCAAATCCTTCATCAACTGCTTCTTCTCATGTTCTTGTACGTACCTACATCAACAAGACTTAAACTATGAGCCTAAGGCTGAGTAAGCGATATAAAATATGCAGTATGCAACATGCCATGCTCTTTTTACAAAACATTTTCTCGTTTAGTTTCTTTTTCATTTTTACTATTATTTCTGTTTTCTCTTTGGTATTCAACTCAAGCCTCAATCATTGTGGGACCAATCCACCCAACGCTTCTATACATGGGAACCACGTCCACCAAACCTCTTTCATGAGTTTGAGTTCAATGCCAAAGCCTTAACTGTATCATCATTGGGATGCAACTCAATCATTGGAGGACCAATCCACCAAACGCCTCTAATCATGGGGACCACATCTACTAAGCCTCTTTCATGAGTTACATGCCAAAGCCTCTTCATATCCTTTAAACCTTTAATTTTCTTTATCTTCTTTACTTAAAACTTTACCATTTACTTGACTTATTTTACCATTTAATATTTGTTTCCATTTCCTTTTCCAAACCAAGCATGAAAATCATTTTCGTATCATTTTAGAAAACCATGATGCGTACAATGCTCGTGAATGCATAAGTTCTATATCCTCAAAGCATGATCAGTATAAATCCTATAATCCCTAAGCATGATCATTATTAAAATCTTATAATCCTTGAGCATGATTCATATATCTAACTTAAAGAACTTTCAATCTTATAAACATATCATTAAAAGAACCTTATTCTAGTAAATACAGCATCACATAGAATACATCTTTGATCCACATTTATATCAATATCTTAATATTCTAATTAAACAGTAAATAGTCAGCGAACAATTCCTAACTCTTGTGATGCAAACCCCAAGGACCGAAATACACACAATATCAACTTACCTGGCATCCATAACGTGTTTTATCCCTTAAGCCCTTCCTTCTTCTAAATACCTTCAAAATCATTAACATTAAATCATCAACAATCACAGCTTATTAATAGTCCACATCACCTATACCATTACTCCTTAATCATTTTGTAACAAAATATCCTAACCCAATTACAACTTAATCGCTTAACAGTTTTCATCCATTTATTCTTATCAATACTATAACCAGTAAAAGAGCAGAACCTTAAACTCAACCCTTTTTCTTCACACAATTGATTATTCTATACATGTACAATAGCCAACATAAAATCTCCAACCAACAGAACATACCTATTATATATATGCATGCAGCAGACTAACATCCAACGTAAATATTTTACGAAACCAAGGAGCAGTTAAACAACAAGGAGCATTTTCAATCAACAAGGTACAAATCATCTGTCAAACAACCATAAACAGAGAGCCACAACCAACTTCATCCTTCATCTACCTTCTTTAACATATCCCAGAATAAACATCTATCATTAATGAGAAACAGAAACTTCAATAGAGTAGGACATTCAACACACATCAACATTTTATCTCATACTGTATATTACCTTAAAATTCATAAGAAAACCATGGGAGAATTTTCCTTACCTGAAGACCCGAGAGCAGACAAACTCTCATTCTCCATCCTTCTTCTTCCTCTATTCTTCTTTCTCCTTCAAGCTCTTATCCATTTTCTCTTCTTTCACTCTCCCTTTCTCTTCACTCTCTTTCTCTTTGCCTTTCTATTTCTCTTAGTCTCTCAATCTCTTTCTCCTGCAAGATCTCCTTCTCAATTTCTCCAAAGAGCTTCTCTCGTAACTCTCTTCTCCCTTCTTTCTTTCTCTCAATTACAAAGAGTTTCGCCTTCTCTCTGTCTCACTTATTTATTCACAGAGGCTTCTCAACAATTCCCATAAACCTAACACTTTATCTACGTTGCCACGTGTAAACTAGGAGGACATGGAGAAATCACAAAAAGCATCATGTGGGATTCACACCTTAAAACACAAACTGGGAAATGATTTGAAAAGGTACATTTTTAGAAAAATGCATGGGATCGGTCGACAGATGCTCTACCAGTAATCATCAATTGCTCTAACGCTAAAACTCAATTTTTACAATTCACAGTGCTGTTGGTCGACACTACGGGTCGATCAACTATCGACCGGTCTTACATGATTTTGTGCCCTTCCTTCGCTTCTGCCATTTTCTTTGCCAGCCATTGTTTTGCCTCAGCCAACACCAACTAATTCCTTCTCACCACTCTCACCCAGTCCATCCAAAGAAACAATCCAACATACAGAAATCCATAACAAAACCCAATGCTAAATTCAACATTAAAAAACAAAACCAACCAATTTGAACAGGGCTTGGCATTGGAGGTCAAGAAATCAAAACACAGGGGACCTTACCTCACACTGGTGTCGAAGAAGACACTTGTAACATCCCGTTTATTCTTTCAATTTCAAACTCATGATTTTCAAAAACTTCTTCTTTTAAAATCACAGCGAAAAACTTTTCAAGTAAAAACTAACGTAAATTAGAAGTTCATAAATTCCTTTTTGTTAAACCATTTGTCACTTAAAACATTTCGTACTGTAAAACCTTAAAACATTGCAATAGCAGAAGACTTGTATTTCGAATACTTTAACATCATTTGAAAATGTACTTAATGTAACAAAACACGATAACAACATTCTTTTCAAACATCACATTTCTTCTTTAAACCTTTTAGCCTAACCAGCCTCCAAGCCCGCAACGCATAAATGCCTCATCAACTGCTACTATCTTTGATCCTTTGCATACCTACATCACAGGAAGAATAATGAGCCTATTGCCCAATAAGGAATATAATCATGACATACAACTATAACCTCTATAACCATTCTATATGCTTTAGTTTCATATACCGTTGTAAGCTGAGTGAGAGCAACCTCTGCAGTCTCCGATCTCACTACTTGGATTCGTTTTTACATGAGAGCAACCTCTTCAATCTCCAAACTCAGTAAAAATGGACCCACCTACATTTACATCCGTTACCATTTATTGTTTTCACCTCTTCAATTTTTGAACTCACCACTCGTTAAGTAAGAGCAACCTCTTCTGTTTCTAAACTTACTCAAACGAGTTGTTTCTACATTTGAGCAACCTCTCCAGTTTCTGAACCAACGTAGAAAATATCATTCTTATCTTCATTATTAGCCCATGATATGCATGACTTACATTCTATTAACATATCTACATGAGTGTCGCACACAACAAGTTATATATTGCAAACAATACTATAAACAATTAATAACAAAACTATGCTTCAACTATAACATTAACATTAAGTAAGTTCCTATTACACTATGATGTTATACTTCAAATCTTTTATCCTTGACATATTATTTCTAACTTAGTCTTAAACAATAAAGCTTATCCTATGGTATCCATCACTTGAATATGATTTGGGATTCTATACTAATTAACTATATTATATTTAATCTAACTTTCTAATATCATAGACTATCATCTTAGAAAACCATTTTCATCACAATTGTTAGTAATCTAACATAGGAATATAACCTAACCTTATAACCATCAATAAAGACTAACATAGCAATTTACACAAAAATCATATTCTTGTGATGTAGGTCCTTTCGGACAAAACACAAGCATTATTCCTTACCTTGTGTCCTTAGCTTTACGAAATTAGCACATAAATTATCCTTCATGAAACTTTTGTACTTCCTTCATAGTTGCTTATTGAATTCCTTTTTTGTTTCTGGCTTTTGAACCTTTTTTTCCAAGATTACAGAAGCATATGAATTACATGGACTCGCTATATTGTCCATCATCTCGTAAGTAATAGCAGCTTCTCTCTCCATGACCATGCAACTCCATCACAGCTGTGTATTCCATTCTGCACAAATCATGCAACCCATCTGCTTCACTCATACCCTTACTATCATCTCACCTTCTTGGGCATGCAATTTCATTTCCTCACGCAACTCACATAACAGTTTCAGACTCTCTCACTCTCTCTCTCTGTAATACCCTGACTTTTTATATTAGAGTTTAAAAATGATAAATTGGAAAAGGAGTTGGGAGTGTACGAATTAGTCGGATAATTTTCGGGGTATTACAGGGGAAGGAATTGTTATATTGTAATTTATAGGAGTTATTGGATGATAATTATGTCATGTTGCGTGACGTACGCATTAAATTATGCTTGGAAATTATAGGGTTAATATTGGAAAAATAATCTAAGTGTGAAACTTAAGAGAAAATGTTTACAGTGTGTTTCAGACGAATGGCGGACGAAGCGGACGAAGAGGGCTCGCGTCCATTTTGAATCTGTACAAATCTGGGATAATTTGGATGACTTGCGGATGAAGCAGACGAAGAGATTCACGCCCGTAATGAATCTGTACAAATCTGGGACAATTCGGATGACTTACGGACTAAGCGAATGAAGAAATTTGCATCTGCAATGAATCTGTACAAATTCTATCCATTTTCGGACGCATGGAACCCATCCGAAATCTGCTGCAGACACCTGATAACATCCGAAAAGTCAGAAATCTACGAGAAACCCATTTAAATTCTTCTTCTCTCTCTTCCAATTTCTTATTTTATACGTTATGCTCTCTTCCTCTAGTCTCCCTACAACCCGTCCAATCTTCCCTGAGGTGTGGAAGCTTTTCCACGTGGCCCAACGTGGATGGACCTCTCCTCCATTGGATTGAACAAAGGTCAGCTTTCCTATAGCTTATCTTCTATTGCTTTGTCTATCTTCTGCTGTCACTCAATTTTCTTCCTCTCCATCTCGCCTATAAGAGGTAGGTCTTCTTGGACACTAGCTTTCGCAATTATGGATGTGTGAGTGTGAGGTCCTGCTGAGAGTGTAAATTGGTGGGTGGTGTGGTGAGTTAAGTGAAGCATTACTATGTCTGGATTATTGCTGTTCATCTGTGAAGTAAAGGTAAGTATTAAGTTGTTGGTATTCATGGGTCACCTATTGGGTCAGGATTGAATTAGAGAGTTGAAACTAATGCTATCTTTGCTTAGGAAACGTGTGAAGAATTAAGCGGTTGGAACTCTTTCCCTTGACGGCTGTTGGGCTATTGTAATTATTGTTAGGCTGCTGGAGAATCAAGGTAAGAATTGGAATTTGTTGTTGGCCAAAGGTGGCCCTACATTACAGGTTGGATTGTCTAATTTGCTATATGATCTATTGTTTAGTTGTTGTGCAAATTGTTGAGAATGATGCAGTGTTCAATGTGCTGCTACGTTATACTATTTGCTGAAATGTATATTAGTTGCTGAAGGGAGACATTAGCATGCTAAAAGTACTGCTGCATAGTTTAAACTGTTAATTGGGATTTGTCATACCTAAATGCGAAAATCTGGATTGGGTGATTTGTCTTGGACTATAAGAAATTTCTATCAAATGAGAAAAGGATAAAAACCATATGTCAAAAGTATAACATCCGGTTGAGAATTGTGTGTGATATGGATGCTGAAATATCAAAGTTAGGTTACTGTCAAATGTGGACTGCATGAAATCCAAGAATTGAGAATCATTTCCTTCATTGGTGTTAGAGTCTTTCAATTGTAAACATGCCTAGATAAATTGGAGTTATTGAGGTTAAACCATATTTATGATTAGAATCTGAACATGTATTCCTTGCTCGTAACGGTTTAAAGATGCCTAAAACTTGTATAGTCTTGCTTTAAATTTCTACGTCAAAATTGGTTACCATGACAAAATAACGATAGCTGTAGTGTTTATAAATAGAACTGTATCTGTGAAATACCTTGCCATGCTTGTGTTCTTTTGTGCATTACTTATGTGATTTATTTGTGGCATACATGCATCACTCTAGGATTTATGAACTTGCTTACATATTGCGTGTCATACCTAATATATGTAAATAGGCGTGTGGGGGTTCGAGTGATCGGTGACACTTCCATATGGTAGTATTCCTCCCACGTAGGGAGTGGTAGGTTTAGAGTTAGCTACGTGGAAGCTGGGTTCACCTTTACCCCATTCTGAAACCCCCAACGTCTTTAACAAAAGTGAGGATACCGGCATGTGGAACACCCTCGATGGATATATCTCCCTATCGAAGTGAAATGGTTCAGCCACATGACCCTAGGAGTATTCCACCCTGACTTCCAGAAGAGATACGGCTCTCTTCTATAATGCATTGTATGTTGACGCATCATTTGCATTGCATTAATTCTGATTCTTGTTGGGTGTTAGGCTCATTGTTTTCCTCGTAATGTAGGTATATGTGCGAGAACAGATTGTAGCCGTTGATAGAGTATTTGCACAATGGATCTTATGGTTGGCTGGGGTAAAGAATTTAAAAGAGAATTTAATTGTAAAAAGTGGTCTGTAAATTATTTAATATTCTTAAATACTTGTTTTAAATTCTGCTGTGTTTTATAAAAGGATTTTACTACTTATACTGCAATTTATAAAAGGGTTTAAGAAAATAGTTTTAACGCTCGGGTTTTCATAGAAAAAGAATACTCTGACTTTATAAAGAAAGAAAATTTTAAATTTCACGCGTTTATAAAGTAAATAAAAACCGAGTCGGTACACTCTCTCTCTCTCTTCTTTCATTTCACAATTCTAGAACCTCACGAAAACTCCAGAAGAAGAAGAGCCTCTGTTAACCCTCTCTCTTCAAATTCTCCAGAGTTTCACGGCTGCAGACTTTCTCTCTCAAACTATTTTGGCAGAGGTTCTCCATCGTTGTCCAACTCCTCCAACACTACTACCTTCCATCCAATTTATAGAGCTCCAACAATGTCTCTTCATCATCCCTTGAAGATAGAAAGCCGCTGGACATATCCATTAATTATCCAGACGCTTCAAGACAACCAAACACTTCATCTTCAGACGTTCATTACCTTCAATAGGCGCCCATCATCAATGGCCACACACCCGTGTCCTTCTAGCAACCTTGTGAAGATGAAGAGGTGACCATAATAATGTTTCATGCATCAATGAAGCATTGAAAATGAAGACTCTCCAGTTCTAGTGATGTTTTTCATCTCCAGACGACGTTGAAGATTGGCAGTTGATCAATTTTTATGAAGACGATCGACCGCCCCTTCAACCAAATGTCTGCATATCTCATTCAGAAACTGCAACTTTTACTACCAGTCGAGTGACGCCGATCAATCGACACTCGTCGATCGACCGCCTAGATTGACTGCAGTTTCCTACTGCTCAATAAATTAAATCTTCACTAGACTAAGATTATTCATGTTATTTCCTGTAACGTGACACATGCTTGCAATGCATAAACATTATATAAATCTAACCCTCACCTAATGTCTTACATATAATTGAAATATCCACCAAACCACTTCATCTTCTCCAAATGCTTATGCACCAAAACCAAATACATATATATCTATGAATAAACTTTTATATCATCTACTTCCCCATTTCCACGTCCAAATACATCCAAACTTCCAAATACGTCCACTTACATTCAAATCCATTTTCTCTTACTAATCCACTAACTGTCAATCACTAAATCAGTCCTAATATCATCTTTTCTAAATCCAAGTATCATCACCCATTCTCTAATAACCCTAATTCTTTCCTTAAACTTAATATGAACATAATGGGGTATCATAATTCACTTATTCCAAATGTATTTCTCTTGACCAATATTTCTAAGCAGTCCAATTCTCCTCTTATCATCCCAATTTATCACATCAGCCTTGTGCTTACTTCAACAAAAATTTGGGATATTACATAAGTCCTAGACCATGAGAATTGCAATGGCTTCACAATCTTCATGAGTGAAATAAAATGTCAAGTATTGTTTGTTGTAGTAGGCCGACACTACTAAAATTTCCACAAACCCCTTCTCATGCATTGTGCAATGGCTCTCTTCATACATCTTCTTTTCATGCTTGAACATTAACTTGGATACTTGATTCTCATTCCTTGTCATAGAGCTAGTAATGGAGACCTCCTCTTTCAATTTACCAATGACTCTCATAGATACATCCTTCTGAACTTCTTTAAGTATATGTGGCCAAAGAGCCAAATCAATATCAACATCATGAAATATCAAAGTCTTACTCAAAATATAATATGCTCTTCTAGCCCTGAAATAGCAAGTAAGTTTAACACCAAGATTCATTAAGATCAAGAATAATTCTCTTTTACTACCACTCTGCATGCTAACATTGTCATCGACAAATGAATTTTCACCATAATTAAATAAAACATCTTCATCATAATGATTGCCATATCCAATTGATAACTCAGTACTCATAACATAAGAATTTTTAATATATCCAATTTTAAGAATTCAAGCAATCAGTTTACCAAAGGCACATACCTCTTTGATATAAGCATAGTAGTCTTCATCCAATTTCCTTTTAATGATTCATAATCTTTAGCAACTTGCTTGGAGTTAATTTGATCATCTTCCCATTATATTGCCTCAGTCGTTCCAAAAGTAAATGGTTTACACTAATCAGAACTATATCATATAACAGTTTGTTATTAAAACTTCCAAAAGAAAAATTAACAAAAGCTTTCTTGTTTACCTTGATGTCTTCATGGTCATTAAACCAACTCAAATTTTCCATAAAATCCATGGAAGCCACATTGGTGCAACTTCTTTCATCATTGATTAAATAACATACATTTCTCTTGACTAGACATCGGCTATGAAAACTTTGCTCCTTATCAATGGCCACCATAATTTGAAAGGAATTACATGAAACAATATCTCTAAGCCAATCTCGTTAAACATATCCATAGAAGCCATGTTAACACAAATTCTATCATTAATGAGCAAAGTGCAAAACCTTATCTTTGTTGAAGCTATGGCTATGAAAAGTTTGTTCCTTTTGATATCCTTCTTCTTGGAATTGGGGAGTGAGAGGTCTTTGTTTAACGACCCAGTTTTTCATAAATCCTTTAAAAATACGTGAAATTTAAAATTTTGCTTAGACCATTGAAATCTCTTTTAAAACAAATATCAGAGTGCGTCTAAACTGGACCGCTACCAACCTTTCGTCAAACTCGTATTGAAAATCCATTTAATAAAATTGTGAAAGCATTATAAAATCATTTATTTAAAACATTGCGGAAGCGTAGTTAAATCGTTTAAGGAGGAAATACTAAACAATTAAATACTGCATTTAAGAAATGAAAATCGAATAGTAAAATACAATGAATTAAAACTGTTTCTCTTTTCTCCCTGCCTGGCTAGCCACAAGTCTCGCGCATGCAAGTCCCTCATCCCTGCATTATTATCTGTTCGTCATTTGTACCTACATCACAAGCAATAAGTGAGCCTAATGGCCCAGTAAGGAAAAAGGTTAAATGCAATTATAATATGCCTCTCTTTAATCCTTTTTGGAATGGGGGTCACTCAAACCAATCTTTTCATTAAGCCATTTACTTGTTTATTACTTTACTTTAGTCCATTTGTTTGCTACTCATAGTTCGAGCTAGAGATTAGAGGAATCTGTGGCGGTAGGGTAAATCTTTGTCGGCTTCAACCACCTAGGGTAGACAGTCTCACAGTCCCGACAAGGGAAAGGTAATATTCTTTTAAATCCTGTCTACCTGGCTTGTCCATACTTACTCTACCATCCCCCAACCCCCTTTTCTTCTTTTCTTCATGTTCTTAACGTTTTACCTCACTTATGCACGTGTGGGTACCACCCCAAGATGGCACTCCCTATTTGTTTCTATTAGCATGATGCGTGACCATACATTCTCAACCTAACATGATGCATGATGTTTTATAACGTAACATTAACATAAATTGAAGTGTGCATTGAAATAAAAGTAACTGTAATTGAAATTGCAGAAATTGAAAGCGCATGGAAATGTAAACAACCAATAATTGAATACACATATAATGGGGAAAGTAAACAGCCATAATTGAATAGCACACCTAAGATAAGTAATATCAATTGAACACCCAATAGAGTAGAGCAGAGCACACGAAGGAGACAATTATAGGAACAATTAAACAGTGAGGGACATGCATCTGAAGTAAAACATAATTTAATTTAACATGCTCAAGAGTTAATTACATGTCTTTTATTATAACTCTTTAAACATGCTTTTAATAGTTTAATTGATTAAACATGCATACCTAGTTAATTAAACATGCTTGACTAGTCATATTCAAGTCTCGTTAATTACTAGTTAACTCACTCGAGATAATTACATGCTCGAGTCTAGTAGTCAATTACATGCTCTAGTCTAGTTGATTACTCTAGATAGATTAACATGCTTGAGTCTAGTTAATTATTCTAATTTAGTTAGTTGCTCTAATTAGTTGACATGCATCAAGGATTAGACATACGCATAGTACTATCAATTCACCCAACAACTTAACCTAGTTAATAATTAAGCATGGCATGACTAAGTTAATTAACATGCTAATATCATTCAAATTAATTACATGTTAATTACAATTACATGGCATAACCTAGATGATTAACAAACACGCTACTACTTATTTTAGTTAGTTAATTAAATATGCTAACTAGTTAAACAGGCAAATTACAAGCTACGATTATTCTAATTACATGCTCGTGCTCAGTTATCGTTAATTAGTTAGTTTGACATGCTTAGGTTAAACATGCTTAAGTGAGATTATAATTGTGATTCTATTTAATCACTCCAATTATTTACATGCTCAAGTCTATTTAATTACCTTAATTATTGATCAGACTATTATTCTAGGTGAGTGAACATACTCAATAATTGACTACTCTTACTGAAGCATACTCAGTTAATTAAACATTAGTTTACATGTTGAGCTTAATCTAATTATTTACATGCTTAGATTACTAAATTGGTTAAAATGCTCAATAGATTAACGTACACATGATTCTAGTAAATTAACAATTAAACATGATCACTATCACAAGTATTGATACAAGTTCAGAGTAAGGGTTGTTGTTATAATTATCATTATCATTTAATAAACATGCTAGGTTAAGAAGGTAAGACAACCAAATGGCAACAGAACACTAATGAAGGAAATGGCAGCTTGTAATTGTTAACTGAAAAGAAGTTAAACTATAAAGAACAATTCACAATAACCAAATGGCAGCATGACACTAATAAAAGAAATGGCAGCTTGTAATTGATAACTAAACAGAAGTTAATTTATAAAGAACAATTCACAATAATATCTTCACACTTAACTCATTTATCTCGTTCATTATCTAAGTGTTACTCGTTTATAAATTGTCCATCACTCGTTCATCGATTATTTAAGCCTTATCAACAGAACTAACAACAAGAGACAAAGCTATTAACGAAGGAAATCCACAGATCATCAACAACTAAGGCATTTTAATCACAAAACCAACAAGGAAATATCACAGAACTATACTAAGCTACAGAACATTAACAATTCTATACTATCAACAACAAGGAAATGCAACTCACACACCTCTACTTGTGGTCTAGGGCCTCCACAGGACAAGACACCCCTATTTCCTTACCTAAATTGAAGAAAACTAACACTCAGGGGCAGTAATTCCCACAACTCACGGAGGCAAGGAGCAGCACACAGCAGCTCCAGCTCCAATCTTCACTCCACTCACGTAACACACTTAACCCTTAATGGCTAACTCACAATCCCTTCTCTCGCAGGTCTTACTCTCTCTCTCTCTAGAACTCTATTCTCTTACAAGAACTTTCAAGGGAGGGAAGAAATGTTGGACTGAAGAAATGGCATAGAAGGGAGAAGGATATTACCTGGATGGAGGGGACAATGTAACGACCCGAATTATCGTAATTCCTTGAAATGCCTGAAATTTTAAAATTTCCTTTTTAAAACAAATCAGAGGGAGCCTAAGTCCGGATCGCTACCAACCATTCGTAAAACTCGTTATAAAACTCTATTTGGTAAAACTTATGTGGAAGCATTAAATCAAAACCATTAATGTAAAACATTGCGAAGGCATAATTAAATCATTTAAGGAAGAAATACTAAACAATTCAAATACTGCGTTAATTGGAAATTAAACACATTTTAATTACAATTTAAAAAACTTAATTACATCTCAACTGACTATCCTTTACCCTCTTTATGCCTAGCCAGCCACGAACTCCCTCACGCGTACAAACCCATCATCCCTGCCTTTATGTTATCTATTCTTTATCTGCTTATTATCTGTTCGTCGTTTGTACCTACACCACAAGTAATACATTAGCCTAATGGCTCAGTAAGGAAAACGATTCTATGCATATGAATGCCACTCTTTAGTCCATTTTGGAATGGGGGCCACCCAAACCAATCCTTTCATTAGGTCATTAGTCCGTTTCTTACTTTACTTTTTCTTTTGATCCCTTTTGATCCATAATTCCATTATATTATTCCATTATTCCATACTCGTACTTCGAGCTGGAATTTGGAGGTTTTTCTCATACAATGGCGTAACAGATTTAGCCTTTTTTCTTATCTTCTGAGTAAACTAGAACTCCCGTACCCTACGAGGGAGGGGCTACGCCTAGTTTATAAACTATATCCGCTACCCATCCACTCCCAATTCCCTTTTCTTTCTTCTTCCTTTCTTAACTTTTTCACCTCACTTATGCATGCTTGCGTACCACCACCAAGGTGGCACTCCCTATTAGTCTCTATTATCATGATGCATGATCATACATTCTCGTCCTATCGTGATGCATGATGACATAACATTCATAAGAATTGAAATGCGCATATAAAAAAATGAAACTGTAATTGAATGCGTATATAAATGAAAGTAAAGCATATATTGGAAGGAAATACTGCGCTACAAGTAAAACATTGAGTTTAAACCACGAATGACAATAAACTAAACATGCTCCAGTCTAATTAGTTGATTACTCTAGTTTAACATGTTGTACTCTTCCACGTTAAGTTAAACACTCAAGTAGTGTACACTTAGGTTATCTACCATTTTTATCTAGTTTCTTTAACACGGTACTGTTATTCTAATTATTTACATGCTTACGTGATTGAACATGCTAAGTGATTCATTATATTAATTACATATTACGATTTTCATTCCTAATTCAATTTACATGCTTGGGTCTATTAATTAAACATGCTCAGGTTAACATGCTCTTACAATATTAATTAACTTTTAGACATGCTGGGCCTAGCTAAATTAATATGCTTGGGTTAATTGTATGCTTGAGTTGATGAACTTGCTAATCACAATTGTTATCCTAATTGAATTAACCAAATTGATTAACAGGCTTAAGAATCAGTTATTAAACAGCTAGTTAAGTTAATTATCATGTTAACCATATTAATTAGCTAACTAATTATGACATAACTTAGTTAATTAACATACTTAACTAGTTAGTTAATTTAACAGGCTCGTTGGTTCATTAAACAAGTTAATGTTTCTAGTCAATTATTCTAGTTAATTATTCTAATCAATTACATGCTCAAGTTAATTAAACGTACTAGTTAATTAGTTATTAAACATGCTAGCTCATTATCAACGAAATTAATAGTTCATTCGTACCTATCACATTGTTCTTCATTTCTCATTCAACCTTTACTATCTAAGCATTCGTCAAACATTTTCATTCCTATAATTGCAGTAAATAAACTACGAGAACTAAGAAAACTAACGGCAGAACTACGAGTATTGCAGTAATAAACTACTGGAATTAAGAAAGCTAATGATAGTAAAATCACCCAAGAATAAACTTCAACTCACACACACTACTTGTGGGTAGGGCCTCCAAATGGCCAAGACTCACCCATTTTCCTTATCTCAAAGCGATAACGCATATTAGCACTTCTCCATCCTTCTTCTCTTCTTTCTACTTTCACAATTTAATAACACTTAATTATTACTTAGTTTCATAGTCTAATCCCAACTAAACTCGCAACAGTTCACGGAACCCATTATCACCCAACATGGAATATAACCATCCCAATAAATTAATCTCAATAACAATATTCTAAAATGTAAGACAACTAGCCAACCCATGACTATCAAACCAACCTCAACAATAGTACACTGTCAATAGAGAGCATCATTTATAACCAAATCAAGACAACAATAAATATCCAACAACAACAACCAGCGCATTTCATTACATTTCATCTTAACAAAACAATAGTTGAATCACTCAAACGTTTAAAGTATTTATCAACATGCATAACACTCACTTAAATCTCACAACATTCCCACAATACATTATACTTGATATTAACCAGCATAAACATTAGACCAATAGATCAACCAACGTAACCGATTAACTAACCAATTCTAGCATATCAACGTTCCATTGTAATAATACGATGAACATTAAGCTATAACAAAATTGCAAATCAATAATATTCGATAATTCACACATAAGTTTCACATAGCAATTTCCTTATATCTCAATATAGTCGTTCATGCAGCGAGTCCAATTTCAATAATAAATTAAAAGTCTCAGCCTATATTAGTTTGTAACAATCATAACACATAACTAACATTACGTAACTGTAATTAACAGAGCATATTTTCATCTCAACAATTAATTCTAATTGATAGAAACAACATCTAATACGAAAACAACCAACGATCATAACCTAGCAAATAACCAACGATCAATGCTTCCAATTAAAATCGATAGAGCAGTAACCTCCAAAGAAATATTCAGCCAATAACAATCAAACGCATAACACGATTTCTCGACAATAACATCCAAACCAATTACCAAAACAATGTATTAAACCTATATTTCTATCATGCTCTATAATCCATTCATCACATCTAGCAAAACAGAGTACCACATAACAACACCAACTCGGCAGACAACCCAACAGAGCAATTGATCAACAGAAATTCCTAACTAAACAACAGAACACCAATTCAACACAATACATAACTTGTAACTAAATTGCAGAATACATAATCAATCAATCAACAGGATATCACAAACAGTGCATTACAAAACATCCAGCAAAATAGTCTGTTCATTCATCATGGGAAGTTCACGTAACACAATCTAATTCCAAATAGATCCTTTCAACGGACAACAAAATAGTTTATACATAATCACCTTCACTTTATAGATTGAAACACACACCATAAATAACCCATTCCAACTTGTTACAATTTCTGCCAACAACTCAACCAATAGAGAGTAAATCCTCAAACTTATTCATCCATAAATTCCATAACAATTATCATCAAACTGAGAAAATGAAACACTTCAAAACTATCATCAACACATGCTAGAATTAACACTAAAAAAAACCTATGGACTGAGAAATCGGAGAAGACTCACCAATAGCCAAGATGGAGCTCTCGGCCAACCAAAACTCCAGAGGATCCCCCTCCTCCTTCCCATTCTCGGTTCCAGCTTCCTCCATGGAGCTCTTCGCCCCTGTAGCTCATGGTTCAGCTCTCCAGAGTAGCTCTCTAGAGAGCAACTCTTATTCCTCCCCTGCACTTGGCTTCACTAGCAAGGAAAGAACACTCGACAGAACACCTCCCCAACTTTATCTCCTGCCCATTGTCTCTCTTCAATCACCCCTCCTCCACTGCATTTCAACGTCTCCCAAAGGGTACCCATAGCCTCCCCTGCCCACTGTCTCACCTTAGCCTTAGAGTAGGGCACTCAACACCTAGCCCTGCCATCCACAATTATGAAGTTGAAGTCCAAATTTGTCTCCCTGTCGGCTTGTAGAACACGCACCAGAAGAGGAGAAATCGTCTGCATGAACCGGAAAGCTGGACCATGTCCTATGGCCGGTACAGCACACATCACCGAACCAAGGCCACCCTACGACCCGAGGCCGATCACCACAGCACCAGGCTTCACCGTGCATTGCTGTCGTCATCCGTCATTCCGTCGCCAACGCACTACCATCGCCTTCCCATCACTGAGCATCACAAGGAACAACAGAGCATCGCCACTTCCGTCACCGCAACGCTGGCGAATCCCGACGCTTCAATCGTCACCGCACAACGAAGCTCGCTTGACTGTCGTCGTCGCCTCACCACTCACCGGCGTTCGTCGCTCCCCGTCCCTCTTCATCTCTCCCTTTTTCGTCGGGCTCTCCTCTCTCCCTCTTTCCCATCTCTCTCTCTGTTTGCGATTTCGCCCTCTCCAGCGAATGGCTGAAGGCCATTCCCTTATTTGGTTGAACCGGTTCACTCAGTGAACTAGTTCATCACACTTCAACCCAATCCTTCTCTCATTTTTAAATCCCCTTTAATTATTTTAATTCATTAATTAAATCCCCCCATTTAATTAACTTATTAAATCCCCTTAACTAATTTAACTCCCAATATTAATCCATTAAATTAATATTTATTTTATTTTGATTACATTAATTTCACGTTAATTTCCCTAATATATAATCTAACAAGTAAGTTCTTGGTAATACCCCGATAGTCAACCCACTTAAAAAGTCGGGGTATTACAGACAATCCATAGGTGCCGAGGGGAGGGAGAGGTAGGTGTTACCAGGGGGAGGTCGGCGCCTACCCTATGGAGGATTTCTTGTCGAGAAATCGCGTGTAGTAAATGACTACACAACAAGAGTTTGGATATTAAATCCCAAAAATTACGTAGAGCTGGGCTATTTCAGACGAGTGCGTACGCATTGGTCTCGTCCACATTCGTCCATAAGTGTAAAATCCTTAAGGTTAAATCGCTTCCTCAGATGAGAACTAGCGTCCTCATCCTATCTGTACCATTCGCAGATGAGATTCGGACGGGTTTTTGCACCCACATGAAGCGTCTGCATGCGTCCGAATCTGTCCATAAATTGGACAGAGTCAATTAGGATGCAGCTAATCCACGTCCGCCTCGTCTGGATGCGTCTGAAAGTGTAAAATCCTTAAGGCTAAATCGCTCCCTCGGATAAGAACTAGCGTCCTCGTCCTGTCCCTACCATCGCAGATACGATTCGGACACGTTTTGGCGTCCGCATGAAGTGTCTGCACACGTCCGAATTTGTCCATAAATTGGACAGAGTCAATTCGAACACAGCTAATCCACGTCCGCATTCGTCTGCATGCGTCCGAAAGTGTCCAGGGTTCAAACAGATTCAATGCGGACGAAGCCACCTGCGTTTGCATACGTTCCGACTCTTCCGAAAGTCCACGACACAGTGAAGTCAGGACGCGAAATCACATCCTGAGTCGTCCCAAGGCTAAGGGGCAAAGTACAATGCACTTGCAGACGACACGTCTTGTCCCCAAGTCATTCGTATGCGTCTGGAAGTGTCCAGGTCTGGACAAATTAAATCTGGATGCGACCATCCGCATCCGCATGAACTTTCATGCGTCTGCAGTCTCGTCTGAAATGACAACAGAGTCAAGGGCGACCTTTGGGATGGGAAGACAGCATCCATGAGTTGTCCCGAAGTGCTGGGATGGCATTTGATACATTTGCGAACGAGGAACAACGTCTGTGGGGTTGTCTACAGTCGTCTAGAAATGCACAGTCCAGCACTTTCCTCACATTTTCCCATTTAACTCCTATCCCATAACACTTTCCCCATAATTACATGTCATAAAATAACACGTATAAATACGCAACGTAATGTCCTAACTACCCCATCCTTTAGTTACATCACGTATATGGGAAAAACATAACAAAAATATACCTAGACTTAACGCTCTGAACACGTCCTTGGTAATACCCCAACGATTATCCAACTAAAAAAAGTCGGGCTGTTACACTTTCAGTCAACAAGAAGAGAGTTTCCTCTTTAGCATAAAATAATCATTCATGTAGATGGACAATCTCGGCCTCTAACTCTTCTTCATGAGTAACTTGGAAGATTTCTCCTTTCAGGCAATTTTCCCCATCCATAGGAGACTCCATCATGAGTAGTGACCATTCATTGACATAAATAAGCTCTTCTTCCAATTCTTCTTCATCAATTGCTGCCAAGAATTGATCTTCATTGGCTATAGTTAAGGAGACAACTTTGCTCTCCATAAGCTCAACTTTAGGCACTTGTTCTTTTAGAAAATCTTCCTTATCTAATTGAGTCTCCAAAGATAGTAATGACACTTCTTGAGGAAATCTAACATCTTCTTCAATTTGCTCTTTTGTCCCAAGAGTTTCATCTAATACCTCCACGTGGTCTTGTACATACAAAGTTGGAGCACTTGCTAAACTTAATTTCATTTTGTCAAGTTGTTGCAATATCTCTTCAAATAAGGCATTTTCTTTAATGAATTGAGCTTCTCTACTTTTGGAAGATCTCTTCTTATACCTGATTAGTGGGGGAGAGGTTGGGATGGTATTGATAAATCTTGGAGCATACTCGCTTCTCAATAATCTTGTAACGACCTAATTTTTCTTACATTTAAAACAAATGCTTAAATTTAAAACTTTTTCTTTTCTTTAAATCTATTTAAACGGTTGCGTAGCGGAAGACTTTTTATAAAATCCTTTAAAGACAATAAATAAAGTTCGAGCAAACTTCTTTTATAAAACACAGCAGAAGAACTTTTAAAACAAAACCTTTGAGAATAATATAAATAAACTTCTTTTCTTTTACCATTTAAATACTTTACTAAACTCTTTACAAACTTTTTTTCTTTAAATTCTTTAGCCTAGCCAACCACAAGATCTGTGCGAGCAAATCCTTCATCAACTGCTCCGTAACCGGTTCACGTATGTACCTATATCAACAAGACTTAAACTATGAGCCTAAGGCTTTGCAAGCGATATAAAATACAAAATGCACATGGTATGCAACTTTTAAAACTCGTATGCAGTTTTCTATTTTCATTTTCTGTTTTCGTTTTCCTTTTTCCATTTTCCTTTCCTTTCTTTACTTTTACTTGCTTAAAGAACTATGATGAACTTTAATGAACTTTATTTCTAACAGTGAACTTAGGCTGTATGGGTGAATTTAGGCTCTCGCAGTGAACTTGTACTATGCTGGTGAACTTAGGCCAATAGAGTGAACTTGTACTGCAAACAGAGAATTTACATCATGATGGTGAACTTCGGCCATCATAATGCAAATTTACCATTTCCTTACCGCAAACGGAATCAAGATGATGAACTTAGGCCATGATGAACTTATACCATTTGCCTTTTATGTTATCGTCTCTGGAATGAATGGTGAACTTAGGCTTATTTTCTTTACACATTTCTCTTTCTCTTTATGTTTCTCATATTATCTGTTTTTATTTCCGTTTCCATTTTAAAAACCATGCATAAAACCATTTTCGTAATATTTTGAAAACCATGATGCATGAATACTCATGAATGCATACAATTCTATATCCTCAAGCATGATCAGTATCAATCCTGTAATTCTCAAAACATGATCATATCAAATCCTTAACTTAGTCTAATAAACATATCATTAAAAGAACTTAATTCTAATAAACACAGTATCAAGCAACAAAACATCCTGGAACAATAACATAATCAATATCAAATCCTAAAATCCTCAAAGCATCATCATATTAAATCTATAACGTAAAGAACCGAAATTTAATAAACACAGTCTGTATACAAACCCTAATTCTTGCGATGTAGACCTTTCGACAAAACAAAAGCGATATCACTTACCTGATGTCCTTAAAGCGTTTCAGCACCTAACATTATGCTTCTTCCTTTTCAATACCTTCAAAACCATTAACATTTATCATCAATAACCATTGATGTATACAACAAAGATTTTCTTCAATTTAAATTCCCTGACTTATTTAATTATTTGAATTGCTTTGAGATAACATACATATAATAGCTTTCATTCATCACATCCAAGGGTTAATAATTCATCAACAATCATTTCACAGTTCCACTTTCTAACTTCAAACAATAATTAACTCAACCACTAAACACTAGAACATATACATCCTAAACGTCCAGCAGTAGTAGCCAACAACAGACAAAATAAAGCATCAACCCAGCAGAGTCATAATCCAAGCCTTAACCCTTAAATTTTAGAGAATAATTCTATTGTTTAGTATTATCATTTTCGTGCCAAGCATAAAATCCAAACAACAGAAAGCATTTTAAATCATCAGAGAACAATATCCAAATGTGAACACTTTACTAAAACAATAAGTTGTAACCCACAATCAACAGTAGATGTATAACCCATTTAATATTTCTCATAATTAGCAAAGCAGTAAACAACTGGAGTATAGAGTTCTCAACCAACGGAGCATATAACTTCAATATATTTTATACTTAACCATCACCAACAAAGTAGTAAATATACAGAGAGCCACACCCATAAAATCCATAAACAATCAAGAAGAAACTTCTTACCTCACAAACACCCGAGAGAAGTAGGGAACTTCCTTCCCTTTTCTCTCTGCTATTCCCATTCTCTCCAAACCTCTCTCTCAGCCTTCACTTCTTCCACAGAGGCTCTCACATTCCCTTCTCTCGGCTCAGCATTCTCTAGAAGCTCTTTGTTACCACTTCTCTCTCACACTCCTCTGTCTTTTTCTTTCTTTCTAATTCTCTAGCAAGCTACCCATGCACGCATAATATAATCCCCATAATCTCACCTAACCCATCTCTTGCATTGTCATTTGTAAAGGGAAGCATACATGGAAGAATCACAATGGAGAACCAAGAGGACAATTCTCAGAATTTTCAATCTTCTTCTCATGTCAAGCAAATCATGTGGAACCTGTTGATTGATGACCAACCGCAAGCACCAGCCGCTCCCCCACCGTTCATCCATCATCTCGCCTCTATAATCTCTTCCATGTTACTGCCATTTTCAGCCTAATTCTTCAAGCCACTCACTCTATCCAAAGGGACAACACCCATTATCAAAATCAAATCCATTATCCTAAAAACAGAATCAAGAAAACTTACAGTGATTAGCATTAAAGGTCAAGAAGCCAAGGGGCACCCTTACCTCGCACTGTCACCTGAGAAGACCATGCCCCATCTACCTCGCAAAGTTTTCATTCCTCAAACCCCCCGGGTAGGAGCTGTAGAAAATCCAGCTTGTGTGAGCTTTGTCCCTTATTCTCAAGCACCGCAGAAATCCTAGTATCGTGGGTTCCATTCATCCCCACAGCTCAGACATTGTCGCCACCCTATGGTTCGTCGCTCTCGTCCCTCGCGTTTGACAGAGTTGCCTTCATAGCTCGCTCGCTCACCTGTTTTGCGAAGAAGCCCAAGCCGAAGTCTAGTTCTCCCTTCTCCCGAGTCCTTCTCCTCTTTCTCTTCTTTAAAATTTGGTTGCGAGCCTCACTTTTATTTTTTCCCCTTGTTCTTTAAATTTTCTTTTCATTTTAATTTCATTCCTTTTCTTTATTTAATTAATCCCCCATATTTGAATTTACTTCTTTCATTTCTTAATTCTCCTTTATTTCATTTATTCCAACTTTAATTTCACTCACTTAATTAATTAATTAATATATATATATATATATATATATATGTATGTATATATATATATATATATATATATATGTATGTATATATATATATATGTATATATGTATGTATCAAATATATATGTATATATGTATGTATCAAATATACATATCATATATTAATCGACCCACTTCTAACTCTAGACTTATTCAAAACATCACATGACAATGATTAACGGTCCAATTTAAATTCTTCAATTTCATTTCCTAATTTAATTTTCCATAATCATAAAACAATATACCCTTTATTCTCTTTCAACCTTCACCAAAACACTTCCTAAAATTATCCTCAACTATGATCATCCTTATTGTAAGCTTAATGCGAGCCAAAAATTCCATGTATCATAAATCTCTTCATCCAACGCCATATTTTGATGTCTTCTTCTCCATCTCCTTTTCGGTTGGTAATCAAATTGTTCCACCATCTTGAAGCTCTTCCTCTATGTCTTGAAGAAATAAGTTTTACCATGGTCTTCTCCGAATATTAAGAGCTTTGAAAAATTTCTTCAACTTCTTCTTTCCAATCCAAATTATCTTCGTCACATTTCGACCCGCTAAAAGTAGGAATAGATGATTGCAAATCCTCCTAGTCCGTAACGTAATTCATTAAGTAACCCAGCCTCTAGTCATTAAATTGAAAGAAAAAAAATCACAAATTAATAGGAGTTTTAGCTTTGTTACCAAGATGATGCGCCAAACAGAAGGGTTTAGTAACTTAACCTGCGGTTGATCACTTGAAGTAGTTTGATCGACCGATGGCTTGAAGAATAATGCAGGGTGGTTGATCAACAACTGCGGGGAATGACAGGGAGGAGGACAGATTCGATCGTCCCCAAATTGAAGGTGAAGAGCAGCCGGTCAGCTGAGTGTGGAGATCGACCGGTGAAGACTTTCTAAAACTTTTGCCACAATTCAGTTTAAGGAAACTCAGACTTTGGAAATCAATATCTCTTTGAATTTAGAAGCTTTCTTTATAAAATTTGGACAGCAACCATGTTGATGAATGAAGAGTAACTCCAAAAATATTTGTAAGAATCGCCACGGATTGGGAAATATGCACGAAAGAAATAGATTGGCCGAAAATTCAAGAAGTCACAACTTGAACCCTTGTATGGATGACTCCACCAATATAACTTCTCTTAAAAGTTGAACACAACTTCACATGTTCTTCCTCTAAGGAACAAGAACATAGATGTCAATAAGAGATATTACTCAACTCACAAAGTAAACTCAATTGTGATATCACACCACAAATAACTTTGGATAGAACACACCGAAGGGGAAAGCAGAATCACTCCAATTTCAAGAGAGAAGCAAAAGTTATCGATAATCAAATTCAACAGTCTAAAATACTTACACTAGGTAGCTTTATATAGCCAATTGCAAACTATAGAATAGGAAATAACTAGAAAAGAAACTACTAAATACTATACTAAATCGGTTATCACACTACAAGCATATTTAGCATATTTCCATACTATGTTTAGGCAACTAACTTAAAGTAAATTACTTAATTAATTATAATTCCTTTCTCTCTAAGTCTTGATGGCTTTTGGCAGCTATTCCTTCTCCATGTTCGGCCCTTAGATGGTTTCCATATCAATGCAATCTTTGGGTTTCCTATTGTCTTCATGCTTTGCCACTTGGAATAATTTCCATACCTCAACATGCATTGGCTTTTCTTGATCCCCACAAAATGGTTACTCCACCACTTGGTCTATTATTGAGTTGCCTTCCAAATAAGAAGAAAGGTAAGTGCTGATGAGTCTTTGGGCCTTGAAGTCCATCACTTTTGACAAAGCAAACGAACTCTAATTTTAACGAAACATACCATTTTAGAAAGACTAGGAAGTCAACCCATTCTAGAAAGATTAAGAAGTCTTTAGGCCTTGACTGTTTTGATATAACATCATCCTGAATGCCCAAACCATCAAATACTCGTCAAAGGTCATATTGTAGGCAGATTTGTTAAGTCCCCCAAATCTTCTACACTTGTACTTGAACTTCCACTTATGCTTGATCCCGAATAACTCCATGATAATTCTAGTGCTTGATGAATGTAATTCATCCTCTTTCCTTTTTTAATACCTATAAAATAGTCACTCAAGATATGGTTAGAGAATCTCTGTGCTCAGTTGTTGATAGATGGAATCTGTAGTCCATCAATTCATTATTGATTTCATTGACCACATTTTTGATATATTCTCGTACAAAAGATGAACACATGGAACATCTGAAGATCACTTTGCCTATTTTGGAAAACATCAATTATATGCTAAATTTTCAAAGTATGAATTTTGGTTAGAAAGTTAGCTTTCTTGATCATGTGATTTCTAAAGATGGTATCAAGATTGATCCAGCAAAAATTCATGTGGTTATTGAGTAGCCTCAACCAAAAAATGTAAGAGAAGTGAGAAGTTTCCTTGGTTCAGCAGGATATTGTAGACATTTTATAAATGAATTTTTCGAGATTGTGTTGCCACTAACTAGCTTGACAAGGAAGAACATACGGTTTTTGGAAACAAGTAAATATGAAAAGAGTTTTCAAGAGTTAAAATATAAATTGACCACCGCCCCAATTTTTACCCTTACCAATAGAGGAGGGTAATTATAGTATTTATTGTTATACTTCAAAATGTGGCTTAGGGCGTTTTCTTATGGAAAATGGAAAGGTGATTGCTTATGCTTCAAAGAAGTTAAAACCATATGAAGATAATTATCCCACACATGATTTAGAACTGGCTGCCATGGTATTTGCGCTTAAAATATGAAGACATTATTTGTATGGACAGCGATGTGCGATATTTACCGAAATCAAAAGTTTGAAATATATTTTCACTCAAAAAGAATTAAATATGAGATAGTGTCTGATGCACCATGGGGTGCGAAGGAGACAACAATGGAGATATGCAGCTGGTGACTCTTGGCAAACAGAACACCTGATTTAGAAAGACTGTAACTTTCGAACCAAAGATCCAATGTAGGCCAAATTTAGAGGGAACACCAGAATAACAGAGAAGAGACGATCCACAAAAATTCACAATTAAAAACACAAAGATGAGGAAGTTATGCTGAATAAACTCCACTGCCCGAAAGGGGTGCCAAGGGACACAGTTTCGGACACCCAAATTGAAGATGCTCTAACTTTCACTCTCGACGTCCAATTGCTACCAAATTCGGAGGGTGTGTAAAATTAACAGAGGTAAAGGTCTCCACCAAAAATCATGGTTCCATTCACAACAAGGATGGAGATATGCAAACGAACGAAGAGACACTTCAATAAACAGATTCAGACACCAATAACAAAAATGGCATAAAATCTTAAAAATGATTTCAATCAGCACCAAATTTTCAACACTTCATTCCAATCAAAAGAACAACAATGTCTTAAAAATCCAGAACCAAATACACAACATAAGCTAATGAAAATTGTGTCACACTTACAAGGTGGTTCGATATTACCTAAAAACGATAATGCCGACTTCAATGGATCTCTTGTACAAAAAGCCACTCCAACTTGTTTCCTTTGGTCTTCTAGCACCTCACGCCTTGGAACACCTCTAGAAGAGATGAGGAGGAGCTAGTATAAGGGTCACTCTCTAAGACAAAACATGAACAATGAGAGAGATGATTTTTGGCTTCAAGTTTTGGTAGAACCTAGAAAAGAAAAACCATGGGGTTTGAGAGGGAAACCTCCTAACGAATTGAGCTACAACTTATTGAACTCCAAATTAGGGTTTAGGATAGCCCTAAGGAAGGTTAAATACCTCTCTAAGACAAGCCCTAAAAACAAGATTAAAAAAATACCCCTAAAAGACACAAAATTGGCATGAATGCTCAGCTAACATACTAGGCGAGCACCAAAATGTCCAAAGTTCAAACAACCAACAAAATATTATAAAATACACTCAATCAACAATATTCCAATAAGATAAAGAGTAAATAAGCATGTTTAATTATTGGATGATCATAAATTCAGCTTGAGCTCCTCCTTAAGCTTTGGTATTGTGGACCTCAATGTTGTTATCATATGGTTTTGCTATCCCAGTGTGCACAAGGGTACTCCAAGTGAGGAGATGTTTTGGCATCTCTTTATCTTCATGCTTTGGCTCTTCTTCAAGTCCCTCTAAGGTCATGCCTCATGCAAAACAATAGCTCATTAAGAGATTAATAATCTTCTTGTATCGGATGAAGGTAACAGGGCCCTGTGGTGCATCAGCGTCAATGGTTGACATTTGTAAAAGATTATGATTGTAAAATTAAGTGTCATCCTAGGAAGGCAAATGTTGTGGCGAATCCACTGAGTAAAAAAACTACATCTATGAATATGCTATGTGGTGAGATGTCGAATTGGCTTTGAAGACGTGTTCAAGAATTTGATTTGCAAATGATTCCTTTGTAACCATTGCCAATACCGGAGTGGAAGTGAGAGCATATCACAATGGACTTTGTAACTAGATTACCTAGGACTATAATAGGGCATGATGCTATTTGGGTGATCATTGACATATTAACAAAAGTTGGTCATTTCTTGCCAGTTAAAGTGACCTATAAGATGAACCAATATGCAGAACAATATGTTAAGGAAATCATGCGATTACATGGAGTACTAGTTTTGATTGTGTCAGATCGTGATTCAAAGTTTACCTTTGCATTTTAGAAATGTCTAAATAAAGCAATGGGTACATAATTGAAATTCAGCACTATATTTCACCCACAAACAAATGGTCAAAGGGAATGAACAATTCAAATACTTGAAGACATGTTAAGAGCATGTGTGTTCGAATTTCAAGTAGGTTGAGGAAAAATGATGCCACGAGTAGAATTTGCATACAATAATAGTTTTCAAGATTTGATTGGAATGGCTCCGTATGAGGTCTTGTATGGAAGAAAATGTCAGTCACCACTGCATTAGGATGAAGTGTGTGAAGCAGAATTTTATGGACCTGAAATTATACAATAAACTGCAGAATTGTTTTCTATTATTCGTCAAAGGATGTTAGCTGCTCAAACTTGACAGAAAAGCTATGCAGATCATCGACAATGTGAATTAGAATTTTATGAAGGTGACTTAGTATTTCTTAAAATATCACCGTTTAAAGGAGTCATGCGGTTTGGGAAGAAGGAAAAATTAAGTCCAAGATGTATTGGTCCATTTCTAATTACTAAAAGAATAGGAAAAATAGCTCATCAACTTCAATTGCCAATGTGTAATACTCGGGATTAAGCTTAGACTAAGGATGATAATAATTGTGAATTTCGGAGATTTAGGGATAATTTTTATTACGGAATGTAATACCCCGAAAATAAGTTTGGTTTGATTAGTAATGAATATTGGAATGGATTGAAGATTTATTGGAAGACTTATTACATGTTAAGTGAGGGATTATTGGTTAGAATAATTGGTGGATTGTTAATAAGAAGATTGTTAAATTAGAAAAGAAAAGAAAAGGTTAAGTGAGCAAAAATATAGCAGTGGCACATATGTGAAATAGCAGAGGCTAAATGGTGGGTGCAATGGCGTTGGTCCGGTCGATTGAGTGATCCACCGACAATTCTAAAGTAATCAAATTTCACGGTAAGGTGCTCGATCGTCTGATTGACCATCCTCATTGCAAAATGTCACGAAGATTAACAGTCGATCGTCAATCGACCAGCTCCACTAGATTTTTAGAAATTGATACTTCAAGCGTTGCTCCGGTAGATCATGGCTTGTGAAGGTTGATCGAACAGCCTCAAATAAATGTGAATCTCGATGCAATGTTCTCTGTGATTTCTTCATGCATCCTCCTTTACATATGGCAGTTCATATGAAGGGTTAGGTGAGATTTTTTTGGATTATGTGAACCACATTTGGGACGGTTCTGTGAAGATAAAAAGAGATAGAGAGAGTAAGGAAACTCTCTGGAGGAAACTGAGAGCTACAAGAGGAAATAAAACATAGAGGAATAGAGAAAATCATAGAGGAAGGAGAAAGAGAGAAATAGATAAGAAGAAGAAGAAGAAGAAGAAAGAAGGAGAAGAGTAAGGAAAGAGCTTTTGGAAGAAAGGATCTCTCTGCTAGAAGGAGATCTCTGCTTCTCTGGTTCTCCTCAGGTGCTTCAGGTAAGAAGGAATCCCTTCACTTCTATTATGGATTTTTATGGATTTTATGGGAATATGCAGTAGAAGTAGAAGTTCAAAGCTTGCTGAATGTTGTTGGTGTAGTTTTAGTTCTTGAGTTTGGTTTCTATTGATCGATATTGATGAAGATATGACTGCATCACAGCTTGAAAAACCAACTAAGTTGAATGATCCATTGCCAGGAATTGGAGGTCCAATGACAAGATCACGAAGCAAGCAAATGAAGCAAGCTATGTATATATTAACCATTGAAATTCAAGAGGAGGCTATACAAAAGGTTTCGAACACATCTCCAAAACCAATCAATATTCTATATAGAAGTGGAGAGGAATTAGAATTGGACATGGAAGATTGAAGCCCTTCAAGTACTTTTGGACTAAAAACACAACCTTTTGAAGTCTTGGGCTTATGTCTAGCTTTGGACTAGCCACTTTGGGTTTAGGTTCAATTATTTGAGTGTTTTAAACTGTATTTAAAACCTCACCCAAGTGGATGTACGAAAAATTGACTTCTTAGGCTAGTTTGTTTTTCATTTCACCTAAAAGTCTTTATTAGGTTGTTGGTTTGTCTTCTAGCAAACATCTTAGCTTATTTAAACCCCTTTGTATCTACTCTTTGAGGGACACATTAGGATGAATGAAAAATCATTTTGAAAGCTTCTTTACTAGAATTTTCTTTGGTTCTTTGTGAAGAACTAGATCTTCTTCAAGCTTAAACATAGAAGATCAACTTGATAACTTTGGTTCTAATCAACAAGTTTGGCTAGGGTCATGTTCCTCAATTTGATAGCTTTAGTTCTTATCTCTTTATAGATAACGAGTCAAGCTCCTATACTTTTTTCAAGGGCGATCCTAATTCTAGTTTTCGCATTATTAAAAGGGACTTAGATATTTGATATATCCGTGGGTCACTCATTAGATATTGTTCTGCATTTCTTTCATGTTTGTTAATCATGGAATATTTGTTAAATACTAAAAGAGAATTTATATTGTGGTGTTATAAATGGTTTCTTCAACTATTAGAAGGAAACTATTCCATGTTATTGTAGCTTGATAAATATGCTCTGTTGCTTGGAATTGGCTCTCTATTTAATTAATGTCATGGTGGATATTTAGGTTCAGTCAATTTGGATTTAATCTCTATGATGTAGTTTACTCTATTGATAGATATTATAAGGATTTATCCTCTAGTGATTGGATTTGGTCCCTATTAATGGATGAACCCGATTAGGATATTGTTATTGGACATTGAGGAATATGTGTGTGCTGTCTAGGGCATACGAGTATGATAATCAGTGAATGAAGGAAAAATGTTGAGTGTAAGGTTCTATATGATGAGGTTGCTCTTTTATTGATTATAGTGTTGATGAAAATAAGTGAATGGAAATTGTTTAGTGTTATGATTTATGGAACTCTGTAAATGATGGTTAAAGAAATGAAGTTAATGATTAAATGTTATTGATTTTAAAGGTATTGAGAAGAAGAACTTACGCGCATTTAAGACCGCCAGGTAAGTGATATTGTTTGTGTTTTGCCAAAAGGCCTATACATCGCAAGAGTTATGACTTGTATGTTGCTTGCATTTACTAGATAAAATAGGTTGTGATATAACTGTTGATCGAGGATGTATTGTTGCTTGGTGTGTGTTTATTAGAATTTAGGTTCTTTAAGTTAATGATTGGTAAGTGATACTATTTGTGTTTGGTCTTTAAGGCCTACATCGAAAGAGTTAGGATTTGTATGTTGCCTGTGTTTACTAGATTATTAGGTTATGATCATGCTATTATTTTAGGATGCATTGCTTCTTGTTGTTAGATGCCGTGTTTATTAGATTTAGGTTCTTGACGTTAAGAATGTTGATATCAATCATACTTTGAGGATTAGTGTAATACCCCGACTTTTTATATCATAATTTAATAAGGATAATCGAAAAGTAATTATGGCTATTTGGAATAATTGGACAATTATCGAGGTATTACCAAGAACCTATTTGTTAGATTATAATTTATGAAAATTTTATTGGATGATAATTAGTATTAATTAAGGGGAGTAATTAATTGGAGATAACATAGAAATTTGTGTAATTAAAATAAATGTTAATTTAATTAATTAAATTATGATGTGTGGGCACAAATAATTTGAGAGAAAAATAAATTATGATGTGTGGGAATAAATAATTAGACAGAATAATTAAAAGAAAGAATTATGAGTTGAGGGAGGAGTGAACCGGTTCATTGTGAACCAGTTCGTTTGGAAAGAAACAAATGGCCGTAGCCATTTGATCTGGTGAACCAGAAGAGAGAATGCGAGAGAAGAAGGAGAGAGCCAGACAAAGAAAGGGAGACGAAGAGTGAACGGGAGACGAAGAGTGAATGAGCGACGAAGAGGAGAACGACGAGAGGAGTGGCGAGCTCGAGGCTAGGCTTCACCGGCAGGCGGTTCATTTTGGCTATGGCTCGACACGAGTTGTGAGCTAGGGCTCAGGTCGCGGCGGCGTGGGTCTGATCGGGGCAGCATCGGGAGTCGATGTCCTGCCGATTTTGGGTGTTTGGTGATGCTCGGTGACGATGGATTGTCGACGGTGAAGGGGGCAGCGTTCGAGGAGCTGGATTGGCAAGGCAGGGAGTTGGCGATGCATGCTGGACCGGCCGAAGGCCTGTGGTCCAGCTTGCAGTCTAGTCCATTCATGGCTGGCTCAACTCTAATGAAACTGACAATGGGACGTGCATGGAATGGTGCTAATGTCCAGGTATGGCTGGAGGCATGGAATGCCTCTCTCTAGTGACTTGAAATTCTGAGGAACAGAGAGTTGAGGCAGGAGAAGGGAAATTGCTTTCTGGTTGGCTTGCTAGGAACTCTCTAGAGAAGGGAGCCGAGAGTTGTGGAGGATGGAGATGATGCAGGAGAGAAATTGAATACAGAGAAGGGGAAACCGTGGCATCCTGAAGGAGAAAAAGAGGAAGAGAAAGAAAACGTGAAGAAGGAGCTACTCTCGGGCTTCATTAAATTCAGGTATTCAAACTTCTCTGTAGATTTTAGAGTCTGTAATTGGCATGTTGTTTTGAAGGGATTTGCCCTCCATTGGTTATTGCTGCTGATTTCTGTGCAACTTGGATAAGTTCTCTGTTATTGCGTTTGTTAATCTGTTGTTGGTTCTGTGAGGATAGATTAAATATGTGCTCTGTTGTGTTGGATAATTTATGAGAAAAGTTAATCAAGCCTCTGTTAATTTCTGCTCCTCAGTTTTGTGTGTATGTTGGATTGTGTACGGTTGCTCAACTCTGTTATTGTCAAAATTAATATATTGGATTTGTGTTCTAATATTTGGTTACTAGAGTTAGTTGCTGAATATAAGATATTAACCTATTTGGCACTAGTTGTGTATTCAGAGTAATAGTCTAAAATGTTTAGTTGAGGAATATATGCTTCTGTTGGATGCTAATTCTTTGTTGGTTGTGATTACCTCTGGTTTGTTTCTGCAACTGTGAATAAATTGAATACATTGGGTGTATGTTCTGGGAAATCGATACTTTGTTGCTTGGGTTTTATGCTCTGTAAGAATGATTAACTATTTGGAATCAATAATCTGTTGGAAATAATATTGGTTGTGATGCCCTAGATAATTATTGTGCGAAGTCTCGTTATGTGGATTAAGTTGTTAAGTTACAGATTTGATGATATGCCCTGTTGTTTAACTGCTCATTGGTTCCGTGGGATATTTAAATTTGGATATTGATCTATGCACACACAATTATGGTTGGGTGATAGTAAATGTTCTCGGTTTCGATTAAGGATATTTTAGATGGAGTGTGGGTTTGTTAATTGGTTAGAAAATGGATATTGAATTTGGATTATGAACTGTTAGTATGTACATTGGAATGATCTGTCTGCTGCGATTCTATTTGGATAAAAAAAATAATGAGCATGCTTTCTTGGTTGTTGAGTTTTATTAATAGAAACTGTTATTCAACGTACGTGGATTATAGTATTTTGGTACGACATTTATTGGGAATAATATCATGCACTCTTCGGATATATCAATTTGATATTAGGATGAGTTATGTTTCGTTTTGGGCATTAACGAGTTCCTAGAATTTATATGTAATTAAGGATAAAAGAAGAATGAAATTAATAAGTTACGATTATTAATAAGTAAATATTTTTAATTATGAAGGTATTGAGAAAGGAAAAGAAGGATAAAGATTAAGTACGAACCTTAAAGCTCAGCGGAGGAGAGATGACATGGAAGAAGTTGATACATGGAGGGAAATGAAAAATTTGATGAGAAAGAAGTTTGTGCCACTACATTACCGCCAAGAGTTGTTTTATAAAGTGCAAAGTTTGAGACAAGGGCCATTGACGGTTGATGAGTATTTGGCCGAGTTTGAAACTTTGAAGACTCGATATGGACTTGAAGAACCAGAGGATCAAGTCATAGCAAGGTTCATTAAAGGTCTCCACCGTGATATAGGAGACATTGTGAAGTTGCAACCACTTGACACCATGGAGGGTGTTATCCAAATGGTCGTGAAGATGGAGTGGCAAAGATTAAGAAAAGGAAAGGAGGGGGCTGCCAAGTTCACCCCTCAAAGAAAGTTTACCTATCCTAATTCCCAAACCAAGAAGAATGAGAAGATAACAAACTTCAAGGGGGCAAATAACAAGAGAGTTACCACCAAAACCGTGGAGGAAAAGAAAGTGGTAGATGGAGTTCAAAAGCCGAGAGCAAGGGACATCCAATGCTTCAAATGTCTCGGACATGGTCACATTGCCTCTCAATGCCCCAATAAACGAGTTATGATCTTCAGGGAGGCCACAAATGAGTTAATTAGTGAGGATGAAGATGAAGCATCCACCACCCTTGAAGAGGGAGAGGAAGAAGTTGATGTGGCCGAGAGGCGCTTGGCACAAGAAGGACCTTTGTTGATGGTGATTCGGAAATCTCTAGTTGCACACACCCGTGGAGACAATGAGCAAAGGGAGAATATTTTCTTTAGTAGATGCCTAATCAGAGATAAAGTGTGTTCACTCATCATTGATGGAGGGAGTTGCACAAATGTGGCATTTCAAGAGCTTGTGGACAAATTGAATTTGGAGACCACCATGCACCAAAATCCATACCAATTGAGTTGGTTGAATGACCATAGAGTGTTGAAGGTGTCCAAGCAAGTGAAGCTTGATTTTGCTATTGGGGGTTATGAAGATCAAGCCCTATTTGATGTGGTGCCAATGGATGCAAGCTATATATTGTTGGGAAGACCATGGCAATCTGATCGGAGAGTATTGCACGATGGTTACACAAATGAGTACTCACTCAAGCACCAAGGCAAGAATTTCATTTTAATGCCTCTTAATCCAAAGCAATTGGCCAAAGATGAGGAAGCTATGCGAGAGCAAAAGTCCAAGGCTAACTTGTTTTTGTCAAAAAATGAGTTGAGGAAAAGCCTTTGTGAAGTAAGGTCGATTGTCCTCATCTTGTTCAAAGAAACAATGGAGGAGCTAGGAGTGGCTCCTATGGAAGTTGCACAACTCCTTAAAGATTTTCAAGATTTTTTCCCCGAGGAGTTACCTCCAGAACTTCCACCCTTTCGAGGGATTGAGCAAAGAGTTGATCTTGAGCCTAGAGTAGTTCTTCCAAATCATCCCGCTTATAGACTAAACCCGGAGGAGGCCAAAGAACTTCAAAAACAGGTTCAAGAACTGCTAGAGAAATGGTACATTCGAGAGTCAATGAGCCCTTGTGTTGTCCCTAGTTTGTTGGTACCCAAGAAAGATGGCACTATGAGAATGTGCATTGATAGTAGGGCCATAAATCAGATTACTATTAAGTATCAGTTTCCCATACCGAGGTTGGAAGACATGCTTGATGAACTTAGTGGGGTGGCTATTTCTCCAAAGTGGATTTGAAAAGTGGTTATCACCAAATATGGATGCAAGAAGGTGATGAATGGAAGACGGCTTTCAAGACTAGGCATGGTCTTTTTGAATGGTTAGTGATGCCTTTCGGTTTAATAAATGCTCCTAGTACATTCATGCGACTAATGAACCATGTATTGAAGGAGTTTTTAGGAAAATTTATTGTGGTATACTTTGATGACATTCTTGTGTATAGCTTGGATTTGGCTTTGCATGTGGAGCATCTATGATTGCTATTTGAAATTTTGAGAAAGGAGAAGCTATTTGGGAATCTTAAAAAGTGCTCTTTTGCTCAAGAAAGAGTGCATTTCTTGGAATTCATACTTTCGAAAGATGGTATGGAGATGGATGAAGCCAAGGTGGTGGCCATTAAGGATTGGCCGATTCCAAGGAGTATTTCGAATGTGAGGAGTTTTCATGGATTAGCCTCTTTCTATAGGAGGTTCATTCAAAACTTTAGCACCCTCATGGCTCTCATGACTGATTGTATAAAGAAATGGAGAGAATTTCAATGGAGTGAAGTATGTCAAAGAAGTTTTGAAGACATCAAGCAAAAATTTTGCCGATCTCCCATCCTTCGGCTACCCAATTTCAATAAGGTGTTTGAATTAGAATGTGACGCTTCGGGTTTGGGGATTGGTGCTGTCCTAAAGCAAGAAGACAAGCCAATTGCCTTCTTTAGTGAAAAGTTGAAGGATGCCACACTCAACTACTCAACCTATGACAAGGAGTTCTATGCGGTTATCCGAGCATTGGAGATATGGCAACACTATTTGCTTCCTAAAGAGTTTTTTATTCACTCGAACTAGCAAGCTTTGAGGCACCTCAAGAGTCAAAACAAGTTGAACAGAAGACATGCAAAGTGGCTTGAGTTTCTTGAACGATTTCCCTACATCATTAAGTACAAGAAAGGAGAGACAAATGTTGTTGCCAATGCACTTTCTAGGAGGTGCAACCTTCTAACTAAATTGAATACAAGGATAATGGGATTTGAATAGATCAAAGGTGCATATTTGGAAGATGAAGAATTCAAAGAGATCTACCAACAATTATCTAAAGGCTAGGCCGAGGGTACTTACCATCTCATGGATGGATATCTTTGTAAAAGTGGCCGGATTTGTGTGCCGAGGGGGAGCCTTCGGGAATCATTGATAAAGGAAGCTCATGAGGGAGGTTTGGCATGTCATTTTGGTGAAAATAAGACATTAGAGGCTGTGAAGGAGCATTTGTTTTGGCCACACCTTCAAAGGGATGTTCACAAAGTGGTGGAGAAATGTATTACTTGCAAAAAGTCCAAGAGCTGATCACTACCCCAAGGACTTTATATGCCACTACCGGTTCCAAGCCATCCGTGGGTTGAGATGAGCATGGATTTTATTTTGGGGCTACCTCGCACTAATAGATCCAAATATTCAATTTTTGTGCTTATGGATAGATTTTCAAAGATGGCACATTTCATACCTTGTTCCAAAATTGATGATTCAAGCCGTATTACCGAGTTGTTCTTCCGAGTAGTGGTGAGACTTCATGGTATTCCCAAGTCTATTGTGTCAAACCGGGATACTAAATTCCTTAGTGCTTTTTGGGAAAGTTTATGGAGGAAGATTGGCACTAAGCTCCTATTTAGCACCTTTTTTCATCCCCAAACGGATGGCCAGACGGAAGTTATTAATAGGACTCTCGGAGCGATATTAAGGAACATCCTTAGAGGGAAACTCAAGGATTGGGATTTGCAACTCCCTTATGTGGAGTTTGCATATAATCGAAGCATGCACACTTCCACTCAGAAAACACTCTTTGAAGTTGTGTATGGCTTCAATCCCTTAACTCCCTTGGACCTCATCCCTATTGGATCAAAGGAGATGACAAATGCCGAGGGAGAAACCAAGGCCAAGCACATCAAGTCTTTGCATAAATCGGTGAGGAAGTCAATTGAAAAGAAGAATGAATCTTATGCTAAGCAAGCAAATAAGGGCAGAAAATAAGTGATCTTCAATGAAGGGGATCTTATGTGGCTTCACCTATGCAAGGAGAGGTTTCCACACAAAAGGAAATCCAAGCTAATGCCTATAGCCGATGGACCCTTCCGAGTGCTACAAAGGGTGAACAACAATGCCTACAAAATTGCCCTCCCCGGAGACTATGGAGTGTCGCCAACTTTCAATGTACAAGACTTGTCACCCTATATAGAAGCTGAAAATGTCCAAGAGAAATCAGAAGAAAAACTTGATTTGAGGACAAATCCTCAACTACCCCGGGAGGATGATATGTCGCAAGGTCCCTTGACTAGATTGAGAGCCTAGGAGATTTCTAATTTGTTTGCTCATTTTGTAGGGGATCAATTATATGCTAATCTTAGAGGAGAACCAACAATTGAAGACATGGAGAAACCCTTCCATTTATTGGCTTGGAAAATGGAGGAGACAACTCAAGGTGATGTTCCTCTTGGCCCTCAAGAAAAGCATCCCTCTAAGGTCGTGTGTTCAATCCTTTTGTACATTTTATGCTAATGTTTTTTGGAGATTATCATGCTGGTGTTTTTGGAGATTTGCATGGTTTTAGAAAATGGACTTCTGCATGAGAAATGGAGTGGTGATACTAGAGTCCATGGACCACACAAGTTAAGCCCACTCGGCCATTCACAATGCACCTAGCCGAGTGGTGATCAACATTCACATTGCCATTTTATTTGTCATTTGTTTTCTTTTCTTTTTCCTTATTTTGTAACCCTACTGAAGACTCAATCTGTCGATTCCAACCAACCTCCGAGCAACTTTCGTACGAGATCTCGAGTTGCATACAGGCTTTTGGTTTGACATTTAAAGGGAGTAAAATAGATATATGTGAAAGTGAGATGTCCAAAAATCAGCTTCATAGGAGCTCATGAGAGGGAGATCAACCGTCACCAACTGGAAGCAGCTGCTGGAAAATATCATCTGCCACCTCCTACTTGCAAGTGAGCTACTTGCTTGTATTACTCTTTTTTCATTGGACCGATTCTTGACCCCTCTTTTGGAGGCACGTCACTCATTCAGTTATGGAATCTACAGTAATCTCATTTCTGCCCATTCAAATTGAAGGTTAGAATCTGTCCCACTCAGCAAAAATATATCCATCTTTTTTGTGGACTTTCCTCCATCCAAGGTGGTCTCCCTTTGACTGCCCAAAACTAAGCTATCTAGCCGTTCTCAAAACTGTCAAAGTTTCGCCCACTTTCCCATTGCGGTGTAGTCGCCCTCAGAGTGCCGCATTTGTCGAAAATTTGCAGACTAAGCTGCCCTCAAAACTACTTGAGCACCCATGGAAAACACCACAAAGTCACCACACTTTGTTTGGTGGGGTCGTCTCCTCAACTCGATGATGATTTTTTGCATGGTCAAAGAAATAGTCCACGAAATGGGAGCCTCCTTTACCAGATGACGAAGATTATGGTCGTTGGACTTAGTTTTTTCTTTGCACAACCGAAATGCGGAAAGATTATTGCCCAGTAACTATCCTACTCTCACCCCTCTGTAAAATTGAAATAAAGAGGTCTCTTCACTTCCAACTCCTTGAAAAGAAAATCCAGACCCTTCAATCCACTGACAGACATTGCCAATAGAGCTCCTTTTCCTTTGTATGATGGTAAAGTGATGCGCTAGTGGAAGAGGCTTAGAAAATAACCTGTGAGTGGTCATTCATTCGAAAGGAGTGAACAATCGGATGTTGCAAAGTGTAGGCGGAGCACTGATCACACAGGTAGAGAACAACTGCAAATAATCGTTCGCAACTTCAAAGTCTAAAAAGCGGTCGAATGGCTGAAGGCAAAATAAGACAGATTCCTTGATGAATGAAGAAGAACTCTTCCAAAAATAATAGTAAGAAACGCTACAGATTTGGAAATATGCATGAGAGAAATAGATTGGCTGGAAATAGCAAGAAGTCACACTTGCACTGCCGTATGGATGACTTTGCCAAATAAAACTCCTCTTGAAAGTTGGACACCACTTCACACACTTTTCCTCCAAGGAATAGAAGTACGGATGCCAATAAGAGAGACTACTCAACTTATAAGTAACCCCAATCTTGTGATGTAACACATACAAGGAATTTTGAATGTAACTCACAAAACGATTGAAAAATGTATCACTCCTATTTCGAAACAAAGCAAATGCTTTTTAATATTTAATCTTCATTGTCTTAAACATTTACATAAGGTGACTTTAAATAGTCATTTACAAACTATAGTATCGTAAATACCCACACTGTTTACTATTTTAGTGATATTTACAAATTAAAGTCACCTTGTGACTAAAGATTTATAGTCTTAAACATTTACATAAGGTGACTTTAAATAGTCATTTCATTCATCAAAAGTGCACATCTGGTCCTCCCCTTAGAATTTATATCAGATCCTTTTGCCCTTCACACCCATTTCATTCCCTCGCTACATAGCAAACTCTCATACAAGTGGTAGTACATCCAAAAATTACATACCCATTAGTGGTACAAAGGAATCAAATAAAGTCGATCACTTATTTGTGTGGTGGTGGGGGTGGGTTCATACACAACCTTTTATCAGCTTATCAACATGAGGACCGAGGGCAAATTAGAAGTCCTTGGATTATTCGAAGCAGCTATAACTTCTCCTAACAACACTTCCACGGTTGAAATACCACACTGTTTTACTGCTGGAAATGTCACTACAAAACAAAAAAAAAACCCAACACAAGAACACTAACACTAAAAAATGGAGTAGCTGGTGATATGTTGTCCTCCCTATGGACACAGAGGGGGAGATTTTTCAAAACTGTTGTCGGTAAAATTGTTACATACTTTTCATGGGACATGAAATCTTGAACACAAGTCAAAGTTTCGTTTGATTCTTTGACGGAGTAAATCTGAAAACAAGGTGGATTGGTGTGAGTTGAATGGCTCTGTATTTTACCTACCAAAAGTAATCGAATTTGTACTGCTCTCAGAGTCCAGTTCCAAAGCTATTTAGAAATTATTAGGGGTGTGCAGAACCGAGCTGGCACCGAGAACTGGATCGAAACCGAGGATTTTGGTGCCGGCTCAGTGTGGTTTTCGTTAGAACCGGACCGAAAACGGTTCTGGTTGTTGCAGAACCGTTTTCTTGGTCCAGTTCTCGGTGCTGGGTACCCAGAACCGATACCGAGCCGAGAACCGAGCCTCCTGGACACTTAAAGAGTTGAAGTCTTAAACACTAAACACTAAACACTACAGATTTCAATTTTCAATTAGGGCATTTCTAATTCTATTCTCTCGACTCAATTTCTGAAAGGTTGAAAACTCAATCTCATTCTCTTCTCAGTTCTCACTCTCTCAGTCGACGGCGACCGTCCCATTCTGATTTCCGACAACCCTGATTTCTCGACTCCTTGTATCTCGGCGACCAACGAGGCAACGCGACGACTATCGCCTATGAGAGAACAGACTAACAGAGCTGCGACTAAGGAATGACGACTATAAAGGGTTCCGACAGAGCTACAACAAAGCTGAGAGCATTCCAACGAGGCGACGACAAAAACAGCTCCAACGACCAACCTAAGCGCTTCCATTGAGTTACGGTGAGTAATGACTATACTTCAGTCCCATTACTTTGTGGCTGTACATGTGTTCTTCGAGTTCTGTCAACTTATATCAACATTGACCATTGATTATTTTCTAGGTATTGTAATTATGTTTTGGCTTTCGTTACAATGAATTTTTGTAGTGTAATATGTAAGTTGTACTTTGTTAGTGTTCATTTGGCTTAGTAATGTAAATGTAATTCTGAAATGTGTTTTTACATTGTTCAAAATGCAGATAATGGAAAGCTATGATGAAACTACAAAGAGTGTAATGTCAACCCTATTACGAGTCAAAACAAGAGACAGAAATCTGATGTTTGGATGCATTTTACTATTGTTGAAAGCAATGATACAAACAACCCTAGAGCGAAATGCAATTATTGTTCTTAGACATATGCGTGCCATTCAACACAAAATGGGACTTCAAGCTTGAAGAAGCATATGAATTCTTGTAAAAAATTGTTGGCAAGTGTTGATATGAAGCAAAAGACTTTAAGCTTCCAAAATTTGGATAGAACAGGATCAACTACTTCTACCCCTGCATCTTTTAGTAGTGAGACTTGCCGAGAACTACTTGCAAAGATGGTTATTGTTGAAGAAATTCCTTTTAAGTTTGTTGAATCAGAGGGATTTAGAGTTTATTCCAAATATTTACAACCAAAATTTGTTGTGCCGTCTAGAACTACGCTTGCACGAGATGTGATTGGAATGTATGAAAAAGAAAAAGCAAAGTTGAAAAAATACTTCAAGAATATATCTCAAGGCATATGCTTGACTACAGATACGTGGACTTCCATTCAGAATTTAAATTATATGGTTTTAACATCGCATTATGTTGAATGTGATTTTATTTTGCAAAAGAAGATCATCAATTTCTGTTTGATTGAAAATCATAGAGGTGAAACAATCGGAAAAGAAGTCGAGAGATGTTTACTTGAATGGGGCATTGAAAAGGTTTTGACAATCACTGTAGATAATGCATCTTCCAATGATGTGGTCACTCCTTATTTGGTTAAATGTGTTCGGAATTGGAACGGTTTAATTTTGAATGGTGAATACATTCATATGCGATGTTTTGCACATATATTAAATTTGATAGTACGTAATGGTTTAAAATACCATCACCAATCTATTACAAGAGTACGTCGAGCCGTGAAATATGTTCGGTCTTCTCCTGCGAGACTTCAAAGTTTTCAAAAATGTGCGAAAAATGTTAAAATTGGGTGCAAAAGAAGTGTCTCTTGATGTGCCTACATGATGGAATTCAACATATTTGATGTTGGAAAGCGCAGAAAAATATGAAAAAGTTTTTGAGAAGTTGACAGGAACAGATTTTAATTATCTTGTTGATTTGGGTGGAGAAAGTCCTCCCACAGAAGAAGATTGGAATAATATTCCAGAAATTTTAAAGTTCTTGAAGATTTTTTATGATACTACTGTAAATGTTTCAGCCTCTTTGCATGTTACTGTAAATGTATATGTTTGTGAAGTATGCAATTTGAGAATGGTTATCAAAGAGTATGCTGAATGTGACAATCCATTATTGAGAAGAATGGCGATTGGAATGCAGGAAAAATTTGATAAATATTGGGGAAGCTGCGACAGAATGAATATATCTTGATGTATGTTGCAGTTGTTTTGGATCCTCGATATAAAATAAAGTATTTGAAACATTGTCTTTCCCCAGTAATGGATTATGAGAAGACAAATGATTTGTTAAATGAAGTACAACTAGTGCTTCAAAAATTATATCTCGAGTATAAAGTTGCTTCGGGATTGAAAAATTTAGAAGATAATTACAATACTGCAAATGTACCAACAACATCTGCAATCATGATGCAACAGAGCAATTTGAGTCATAACAAACTACATGAGATGTTTGATACTTACCCCGAAGAAGAAGATATTTCAAGTACTCGGTCAGAATTGGATCAATATTTGTATGAAGCATTAGCAAAATTCTCAGACAAACAAGACATTCTCATATGGTGGAAGATGAATTCATTAAAATTTCCTATTCTGAGCAACTTGGCAAGAGATATATTGGCCATTCCTATTTCTACTATTGCATCGGAGTCAGCTTTTAGTAGCGGAGGACGAGTACTTGATTCATTTTGTAGTTCTTTGTCCCCAAAGACTGTCGAAGCGCTTACTTGCACTCAAAGCTGGATTCGAAGTTCAAAATATAAATCAATCAACGACAAAGATGATGTGGATGAACAAGGTATCATCTATATTTATGGTTTTTCCTTTATATTTGTTTGTATTAATTACTAATTACTAAGTTGTTTTAAACTTGTTTTCAATTTATATTTTTCAGAGATTATATAAATTAATGACGAATGCGATGCAAGGAGTTGATTTGAAATTGATAGTGAATTAGTGATGATAGATGAGATTGTCAGGTATCGCTTGCTCTCTCTCATGTTTTTGGTTGGGTTTCTGTTCAAACTTCCTCCACTTTTTTGGGTTGTTTGATAAATAATTTGTAGAACGAACATTACGGAATGGAAAGTTATGTGCATAGAGACTGTGATCTCAGCTTGTGTTTTTTTATTTGTTGACTGAGTTCATGGACTGTGGTGGAACTGTCTGAATTTTGTAGCTTTTAGTTTTTCTTGCAGTTTTAAAAAAAAAAAAAACAATACCAAACCGGTACCGGTACCGGTACCAACAAACCGGTTCGGACCGTGAACACCCCTAGAAATTATCATACTTGGATTAAAGTAAAATGAAGGAGACGAAATTTTCTGTAACAGTACGTTGACGACAGCTGTTGGAGTCTGGAGGAGAGGAGAGGAAGGAAGAAACCGAACGTCAGTTCTTCTCCTCCGAGACACTCTTTCCCCTCCCTCTCTCTTCCTCCATCGGAAGCACAAGGTAAGGTCCTTTTCCCCGATTGTCTGAAGATATCTCTATTTCTCCAAGTTTCTCCCACTAATTCATCAAATATTCAGTTTTCTCAGTACCCCATAATTAAAAACTTCATGGGTTTGCGTAAAGCAGCAATCATTTTGATTGTGTAATGAAATCTCTTACGGGTTCTTGATAAATTGGAAATTTGAAGGAGATTGCGTCATCTAGAGCTTGAATACGATGGGTGGGAGGAACACTAGGTTCTGAAGAGAACAGAGGTGTGATATTCTCCCACTCTGGAATCAAAATCCAATGGAGTAAACCAGAGGGAAGTTTTCATCCAGGTGGCATATTTGCAAGTGTAGGACAAGTAGGAATTGGATTCGGGATTTCGCCAAATCCTCCCACTTTGAGAGAAACTAGTACAAGATCTCTACATACTAATTCTTTCATGAAATTAATATCAGCTCCTGAGCTAGGGTTTCAGATTAGTGGGGTTCCAGAATTTTATTCCAGCGAGCAGTCAGAGGTTGGGGAAGCAGATGTAGTGGTCGTAAAGAAGAAGACGATGATGAGAAATGGAATTAAGATTGCTAATCCATCATTACGGAAGTTGATTAGCGGAGCAATAGCTGGAGGCATATCTAGAACAATGGTTTCTCCATTGGAGACCATAAGAACTTATTTGATGGTGGGGAGCTGCGGGCAATCAGCCGGTGAAGTTTTTCGATCAATCATGGAAACTGATGGGTGGAAGGGATTGTTTAGAGGCAATTTGGTTAATGTCATCCGAGTTACTCCGAGCAAAGCCATTGAGGTATCCAGTTTGCAATAATCTCAGCGATGTTTTCATATTACTAAATTGAATATTGTTCTTAGTCTTGTATAAGAATCTTATTGCCGTGTATAACAATATACAAAATCTATGTCAAAATCATCTAACTATTAGTATTGAATCAATGACATAGATTCATGGTTTTGATTGGGGAAAAATAAGAAGAGTATATTCTCATCTCTGTTCCTATCTGCAGTTATTTTCTTACGACACTGTGAAGAAACATTTGACTCCCAATCCCGGAGAAGAGTCGAAAATTCCCGTTTCCCCCTCATTACTTGCCGGTGCCACCGCTGGAGTCAGCTCAACCTTGTGTACATACCCTCTCGAGTTACTCAAAACCCAATTAAACGTCCAGGTATGCCCAACACGAAAGATTGGTTCTATGCATTTCCAAGTTTTCTTATTTATCAGAACTTACCCACCCACGTCATGTGATCAACACAGAGAGGAGTTTATGATAATCTGTTGGGTGCATTGGTGAAGATAGTGAGGAAAAAGGGTCCGGCCGAACTGTACAGAGGACTCTCTGCAAGCTTAATTGGAGTAATTCCCTATGCGGCAACCAACTATTTTGCCTACGAGATACGTTGCAGAAAGCTTACAAGAGGGCTTTCAAGAAGGAAGAAGTGGGAAATTGGACGACTCTTGTGATTGGGTCATTTGCGGCCACATTTTCAAGCAGTGCTACGTTCCCATTGGAGGTGGGCAGAAAGCATATGCAGGCAAGTGCGCAGAGTGGGGTATATTACGACCACATTTTCCATGCTCTTGGATGCATATTTGAAAGGGAAGGAGTTGGTGGTTTGTACAGAGGTTTGGGCCCAAGCTGCATGAAATTGATCCCTGCCGCTGGAATATCCTTAATGTGCTACGAAGCTTGTAAAAAGATACTGGTTGATGAAGCAGCGGGGGATGATGAATAGACAGACATTATTATTATTGAATCTTGTAATGGATTTAAGGCATCTTACCTTCTAATTGATGTGTACCTGTTGCCTGTGGGAGGTTTTGGCCCATTGAACAGATAGAAGCTTGGAAAAAGAAGAGAAAAAAGGGTAGGATCTTGCTGTTGAATTTTCAGGATGCCTACCGCTTTGCTAGCCAGCTTGTATTTATGCAGATACTTGGAATTCTTCACTTTGTCTTTGGTTTGGTTTGACTTCTGTTTGGTTTTTTCCTTTCATGAACTAAAATGGGTGCTCCAATGGAGCAAGAAATCTTTGCTTCAACGCAGATCAAACAGGTTTTGGTGAGTTGTAATGGTGCGCCACAGAGAAAAGCTTCTAACTCACAGATTTTGGATCGGGCCATCAGCCTCCAAAAAAGACCTGTAGGTTTGGTGGTCCTAAATACTTGAATATTTCACATTGAATCAGTATCCATAAAGCATGCTCCACCACAAATGTAAATATTCTCAAGTCAAACCTACAAGCAAGAAAATCAGAACAGCTCCAGAGAGGCAACTGACTTTTTTAAAAGTTTCACTGCAGGCAGTAAAACCCACCAGGAAGATGCAAACCCCCCTTACACGCCTAAGAACACCTATAATTTGAGAGATGAATTTCTACTTCCTAATCACTCGACTTAATTTTTTAAAGAAAAAAATAATAACAAATAGAGAGATCCTCCACCCTTCAACTCTGCTCTTCGCCATCTTCAATGTCCCTTTCCTCTGCAGCAGCCGCCATCAATTCGTCAAAGTTTTCAGTTTTTCCAAGTATTATCTCAATCTGACAAAGCATCATATCACATTCAACAATAATCCCACGTCAAAATCATTCCGGGCACAACTAGAATGAAACGAACTACCGAGATCACAAAAATTGCATTTTCGTTAAAAGAAAAAAGAGCATTTCACAGGGTTAAACAAACGCTGCTAGAAGTCAAACAAAAAATGCAAAAGCAAAATACATCGATGATTAAGCATGCTAGTAGTTCCCTTCATTTGAAAAGGCATTCTGACTAAGAATGTAATAGAGCCAACAATTCTGATCAACTGGATGGAGTATCCAGGTACTTTTATTGAGAGAAAAAAAAAATGGAATTACAATAGGGAATTGACACCTTCACACATCAAACAACCCCAGATCTTCGTGGGTCTGTCACCTCCAGGTAGCTCCTATTTTCAATTACAGATATCATAATTCTCCCTCTACCCAGTTAAGTCTTTTATTAAAAAGACTCGATTCCAATAACTGCTCATGACAGTTAACTACTTACCATTACTAGCTGAGTCTTCTAACTCAGCTTCTCCTCCCCCTTTTTGCCTTCCGCTATTCGTGGATCCTATTGCTGGCTTTATCATTACTGCAGGTCCCAAGACCAACCTTGTCCTCAAAGTTGAAACCTGGAAACTGCTGAGAGATGTAATGAAAATTCTCTCATGTCGCCTCAAACCTTCACATTATTCTGATCGCCCACAGTATCTCCCTTGACATCCAATAGAGCCTCCGGATCAATGCACTCATTTCCAGTATTAGACCACTGAAAAGGCACATGAACAGCTTTATTCACGTCCCCTTTGAATGGCTTCAAGCAAGAGACATGAACCGGATGTATAGATGCTGCACTTGCCGGTAATTTCAGTTCATAGGCCACACATTACCCACTCTTCTAATAATTTAAAAAGGACCATAATATCTCATTCAATTTTTTTGCTGATGACTTCTGTCCATAGGATATAAGATTTAAGAGTACCAACTCTCCCACGTTAAAAAACAAATCTCTCCTATGCTTGTTAGCTGACACTGATATGAATCCTGCTTCTAGTTGCTACACTTTTTTTGGAATACTTAATAATAAATAAAAAAAAACACAGCAACAACACAACAATATTTACTGAAAACTTCACATATTTTTACGACTGCAGCCAATTCGTAGGGGGTCTGTCTTCCCTTACCTTCCCCAAGTACCCATTTTCCAAATGATTTCCTTAATCGCTCCCTTAGCTTCCCTTTACATTTATTCATTACACAATAAAATATAATTCTTAAAATACCCTTAAAAAGACAATTAAATAATATTTTCTTTCCCTTGTTTGTGAATTTCATAGTAAGCATAATGAGGAGCTATCTCCTGCCTAACAATCCAAATCAGACACGTTATCCTCCAAGTGAAATTGAGGAAATTGTTGTGAAATGACGACAAAAGGCTCCCAAGTAGCATCATCTTGTGGCAAACCTTTCCATTCAGTTGAATTCTTTTCCGCCGATAACTGATTGACGAACATCTAACACATTTGCCAGTTTCACAAGAAGTTCCAATTTAAAAAATAATTGTGGAATTGCAGTAGAAGTCATTATAGCGCCAATGGCTCGTTTAAGCTGAGAAACATAAAATCCAAGATAAATTATGGCAATTGTAGAGAGAGTTAGACGGTAAGCAACTTGACCAATGTGGGCTTCTATTGAAAAAGGTCCATAAAAGTAAGGGTGTAATTTTTCATTTCTCCGGCAAGCTAAAGATTTGCGACGATAAAGTTGTAATTTCAAATACACCAAATCACCAACTTCGAATTGTACATCCCTACGGTTAGAATCAGCAATGGTCTTCATTAAAGTTTGGGCCTTATGTAAATGGAACTTCAACTCATCAAGAAGTCCATCACATTTGGCTACCATCTGATCAACTAAAGCAACTTGAGAAGTTCCCACACCATATAGCACAAACAAAGGAGGGGGTCTACCATAAACAATGTGAAAAGAGGTAGTTTGGATAGTAGTATGAAAAGAAATATTACACCAATATTCATGCCAAAGTAACCACCAGTGCCACAATTTAAGTTTATCATGCACAAAACATCGGCGATAAGTTTCAAGACATCAATTAACCACCTTAGTTTCTGCATTTGTTTGAGGGTAATATGCAGTACTTCTTTTCAGTGATGTACCCTGTGCTTTAAAAAATCTCCTTCAAAAATGTATCATAAAAATCTTATCTCAATTGAAAACGATAGAAGAGGAATCCCATGAAGACAGACAACTTCTTGAATGAATCATGTAGCCATTGAATGTGCATTAAATGGATGACGGATAGAAATGAAATGACCATAGTCGTTGAGTCAATCCAAAACCACAAAAATGGTGTTATAACTGTCGGAACATGGTAAGCCTTCAATAAAATTCATGAAAATATCTTCTCATACTTGATTTAGTATAGGTAGAGGTTGCAAAAAACCTACTGGAGACGATGTGAAATATTTAGTTCTCTGACATATGGAGCAAGAAGAGACGTAACCGATGAATATCCTTACGCATTCCCAACCAAAAAAAATTCAGCAAATAATTGTTGAAAAGTTTTAGTCATTCCTGCATGTCGACCATCAGAACTATTATGAAATTCTTTTAACAAAAAAGGAATTAAAGAAGAACCTTTCAACAAGTAACACCCATTAGAATAAATGATTGTCAATGACATAGTAGCAGATGCTTCTCGACTCCTTGAAGAACTTGTGTTTTGATAGCACACATACATGGATCTTGATCAATTTCAACACGAATTTGATCCTAATAAAGAGAAACCATAAATGTCGTAATAGCCATTTAAGTAATATCAGGATGTCATGAAAGTCCATTAGCAGGTTTATTTTCTAATTTGGGCCTATACTAAATTTAAAATCATACCCAAAAAATTTGGTGACCCACTTTTGATGTTTTGGACTAACAACACGTTCCAATAAAAACCTAAGGCTTCGCCGACTTTCATCTTTTTTCTTAACTAGCAAGATTGGACTTGAAAAAGAGTTATCACTAGATTGAATGATTCCAGCTAAGAGCATTTCTCCTACTAACTTTTCAATTTCATCTTTGTGTATCTGAGAATATCGATAAGGCCTAACATTAACTAGAGCTACCCTTTCTTACAAAACAATTGCATGGTCTTTTTCCTTGTGAGGAGGTAACCCATGCGGTAGTTGAAACACCATTGCAAATTGTTCCAGAAGATGTTGGATATCTGAACCAACAGCGTCATAACACGTTGCATTCACTACTAAGGTATCAAGTTCGATCATCACCCCTATATCATTGCATTTAAGATTCTTAATTAATGTTTTAAGAGAGACTTGTGTTTCAAAGTAGGGTCTCCTAATAATGAAACTTTGTGGCCACCCAAGTCAAATGTCATGCTGAATTTCTTCCAATTGGTTTGAATATCGCCCAAAGTAGTCAACCACTCCATTTCCAATATCACATCGGATTTGCCTAATTAGAGGGGTAAGAAATCAATGATGATTTGCACCCCTTGTACAGATAATATCAGGTTTTTAACCTTTAGGCCATTACCCATCATAATTCCATACTTTAGAGTAGTATTAGTAGGGATTCCCAAACTTTAAACTAATTCAAAACTTACAAAATTATATGTGGCTCTACTATCAACAAGCATAATTACTTCATGATCACCCATTTGTTCTTTCAACTTCATGGTGTGTGGTGACGTCAAATCCACTACAGAATGGGCTGATAACGCAACTGATGCACACTTCTCGTCCTCAATGTGTTCATATTCTAATAGTTCGTCATCTTCGTCATTCTCTTAACCTATGAGCACTTGTAACTCCATCACTTTACAACGGTGTCCAATAGTATATTTTTCATCACAACGGAAGCACAACTCTTTACCTCTACAATCTTGTAATTCAACATCAGTCAAACGTTTAAACGATTTTTCAAATTTCAAAAGAGTTGTCTTGTGTGCCATAGTCTCATTTCGTATTGTTGTACTAGTCACCACTCTTGTATCGCTGTGTCGGGCCAAAATTAGGTTGGTTTTTAGATTGGATGGGATTCTGGATTGAGCCCAACAATTGCATTTTATCTTTCACTTTTTGGGCCGCCAACATAAGGCTACCCAAACCTATTGGTCTCTGCAAGATAAATTCAGCTATAATCTCATCCTTCAAGCCATTGAAAAATCATGGTTCTAATATGTCTCAGGCACAACACTCAATGGAAAAGCAAGTTTCTCAAACTACTTCTTGTAGTCGTACTGTCTTGACTCAGCGCTCCTCTAGGGAACCTTTCAAGGTTGAGCGAAATCACTCAATCAATTGCAGTTGGAAGTCATCCCAAAATCGGAACGGTCGACAACGTTCTTCCCACTAGAACCAGGAGAGCGCTTCGCCCTCCAAACACATAGCAACGATGTCCAACTTCTTGGCGTCTATCAATGCGATTGAGGGTGAAAAATCGCTCCACGTGTTATACTCAGTCATTTGATTCTCCTCCATAAATTGACATTTCAAGTTTGCGAGTATGAACTCAAACTTATTGGTCTCAGCAAAATAATTTCAGCTCTAATCTCATCCTTCAAGCCATTGAAAAATCATGGTTCTAATAAGTCTCAGGCACAACACTCAATGGAGAAGCAAGTTTCTCAAACTACTTGTAGTTGCGTACGGTACTTTCTTGACTCAGCGCTCCTCTAGGGAACCTTCCAAGGTTGAGCAAAATCACTTAATCAATTGCAATTGGAAGTCATCCCAAAATCGGAAAGGTCGACAGCATTCTTCCCACTAGAACTAGGAGAGCGCTTCGCCCTCCAAACACATAGCAACGATGTCCAACTTCTCAGGCGTCTATCATGCAATTGAAGGTGAAAAATCGCTCCACGTGATATACCCAATCATCTGATTCTCCTCCATAAATCGACAATTCAAGTTTGTGAGTATGAACCTCTGCTCTCAGATTCCTTTCACGACGTCTTAACACTTACTCATCCACAACAACAACAAAACTCGCCTCTGAATTTGTTGTGTCGAAATCTTCCTGCACTATTCTCTATCTATCAAATCGGAAGTGATGCTAATCGTGGATTTAGCCATTTGGTCAGGAAAGTCCCTCCAATTATTCCAAGATGGTATTCATATCAGATTCCAACAATGAAATTTTTGAAATTCCTCTCAAAAATTTCATCTCCTCCCTTACTGCTTCTAACTTTTCTTCCATATAATCCAAACGTCCGTCAGATTTCTTGTCAGCCATCACAGGTGCGGCTTTGATACCAATTTGATATGAATCATGTTTCTAATTGCTACACTTTTCTCGAATACTTAACAAATGAAAATAACATAGCAACAACACAACAATACTTAACAACAGCATGTGCATCATTTCACATGTTTATGGTTTCATACATTACTTAGTAAATCTTAAACTTATAGATGAACATTGTGTTGTGCGTGAGAAAGTTTTGAATGAAATATCTATTAATGGAGTGCAGTTCGAGGGAGCATGCTTGTGATAAGCACTTTGTCTTATTGGGACACATTGACTGTGGGTTAAGGCCTAGAAATGAAAAATGATTTAAAATTGTGTTTTTTTTATGATATGGATCTATTTTCTCGACATAGATTCTATTATGGCTACAGATACAACTACTTTAAAAAAGAGAATTGTGTTTTGGTTAAAGTCTTCCGCTGTATTTTATTTTTAAAGACATGATTTATTAATTTATTATTAAAAGACATGTTTATAGTTATAAAAAAAAGTAACTTCAAAGAAAATAATTGAATAAATGTATGATGGTTTTAAATACTTTTTCTATAAGTAAAAAGGGGCGTTACACAGGCCTATGCCACATCAGCATACTTCACCGGTTGCATTAGAAAAGAAATTTCTTCGAAATTGTGCAGCTTCCATTAACTCTCGCAATCCATTCGGCCTCATCAACCTCACATCTTCCATTTTCAAATTCTTTATGCCTTGAAAAAACACACTAAAAAGAATTTCTTTAGGTACTTGTGGCAAATTGGATATTAAGATTTCAAATCATGTCCTATATTCTTCCGCAGCACCCTCTTGTTGTATCAACAAAAGCTTGTGACAGTCTGATCCCTCCATGGAATGACAAAATCTTTCCTACAACATTTTTTTTTTATTCTCCCCACACATAAAACAGTCATTTGAGGCTCTCCCATTGGTACCACGCTAGAGCAAATCCTTCAAAACATACTATGAGCCAATTAATAGTTAAATACCTTTCAGCTTATACTATCCATCCTTCCGGATCACTGCCCATAAAAATAAAAAGCTCCAATTTTCACGGTTAATGATTAACTTTACTACCCATATTAAAATCTTGGGTGATTCTTTCTTCAGTACTCCCCATTTCACCATTTCTAATAGCAGACAAATTTTTGTCCAATCTTATTATCATTTGGGCTATTTGCCCTTTCAAAGACAATAAATTCTGTTCTATAGCAAGTATTTTTAAAATTGATTCTTCTGCCAATGGGGCTCTATCGACATTTTCCTCCAACAATGGCAACTTGAATAAATCTTCTTTAAAATTCGCTATATCCCTTAGCCAATCTTCTACTCCATCTTTTTGTGCCTCTAATCATGAAATTACTAATTGTTGTGCCATAGAATCGTAAGTTGTGACACCAAATTAATAGACCCTAACAATTCTGATCAACTGGATGAAGTATCCAGGTACTTTTATTGAGAAAATGGAATTACAATAGGGAATTGACACACATTCACACACCAAACAACCCCGGATCTTCAAGGGTCTGTCACCTCCAGCTAGCTCCTACTTTCAATTACAGATATCATAATCCCCCTCTACCCAGCTAAGTCTTTCATTAATAAGACTCAGTTACAATAACTGATAATGGCAGTTAACTAACTAGCCTTAGTAGCTGAGTCTTCCAACTCAACTCTCCTCCCCTTTTTTTTCCTTCGACTATACGTGAAACATATTGATGGCTTATTAGAATGCCAGTGAAGTAAGTACCTAATGCAGAACCATAAAAACACAAATTTTCACTTCACGTCATTCAAATTCTTACAATAGCTATCCAACAAAAACCATGAATTTAATTAGATCACCTTAGCTTTTTGGACAGGTCGTCCTCTCCAATCATCCTTGATATCTACTGTCGAGGTTATGATCTCTACAAAAAACAAAATGTAACTTTGAATGAGACACGAGTTAAAAGAACTTTTTTTATGCTTAAACTATAAGGGAGACAGCTTACTCTTCTCGACAGCCAAGCCATTATTTTTCAAGATTTCAGCAACAGTAACAACAGTGGCAATGGCTGCAAAAGTGAAAACATTGCTTAATCATCAATTAATAACAATCACCAAGCAGAAATATTAATATGGGACAGATAATTAGAACACAAGAAAAAAATGGTCGAAAGCTGAACCAAGGACAATTATAAATAGAATAATCACCCAAAAAATTTGAATCTATTTGTGATACAATTTATCATTCAGTTAATAAACCAGAACTAGAATGAAAGAGTTCGTAATAAACCATAACAAAAAGAAGTCTTTGCAAACTTTAAACCGTAACTCGGACTTGTTTCTATTTTTTATACAATTCATTATTCATATTTAACAGTAAATAAGATGAAAATATTGGTGATAAACCATGGCTGCAACTAAAAGATGCCTTCACGAATATTTTCACTCAAGTTACAGAAGCCACATCATTGCAAGGGCATATTAAAGAACAGCAGAAGATATCATGACTAACTACCATAATATTCAATGATTACCAACACACATAAACTTGAAAAAAAACTTTATATATGGCACTGGAAACTGAATAATTAGTCTCTTGTTTAAAAAAAAAAATAAACAGGAACAACATGTGGACGTTCATGGATAAAAAGACAAAACAATGCCCCTGTAATACGGCTTCGTATTTGCAATTTGATCGGTAGTTGAAAGCATTTATTGGTGCACAAACTAATACCATCCTGAGAATAGCAGTAGAATAAAGATCTTTCTAAATACAACGATTAATATATAAATAACTATCCACTCAAATAAGTCTAGAAATGCAAATTCACATGATTAAGGGACTTGCCCATTCCAAGGGCTGAAAGCTCCACTTCGTTGTGCTGCTGCATATACCTCTGCGTTGATAAACGAACAAATATTTCAGTACAAAAAATAGATAAAAGTGAAAATAAGCCCTAAGATGAAAAACTAGTGACGAATCAAAGGAGATCGCCAAGGCTGGAAGAGCTGTTCGGAAACAAACAGCAAAAGAGACGAAGGAGAGTACCTTTGCGAGATTAACATAGAAGAACAAAGGCTTCTTGGTGTTGGAAACTTGAATCCTGTTCTTCTTATGAGAATCTGAGGAAATATTAATGGCGTTAACTCCCTCTGTGATCTCTTCCATTGAGTCCAACCTCAAAAACCCTTACCCTAGGTTTCTGTCTGTGATTCAGATAAGACGAAGGAAGATGGAAGTAGCCCCAGGTCACGTTATGGTATTTATAGTCGATCGTTTGAAAATAATAATTATTTGATAAATTGCAATTTACGGCATTTACCAATTTTAAAATATTTATTTTGATCAAATCAACTTTTACCTTTTAAATATTAATAATTTAACATGATTTAGTGTATATTACGGTTTTTCATTTAGTGAAGTGTATTAACTTGATTTTGAACTCATATGATCATTTCTAATTTGATTTTGATCTGTATCGATTTTTTTTCAGTAATTTCAAATTATATCGAAATGTAATAAAGTTTAAAATTGAGTTAAAAATCGCTAAAGAAATTAAAAATTAAATTAACACACCTAATTAAATAGAAAATGATCCTTTGTATCTATATGTTTGCTTCGATTATGAAAAATGGGATTCTTTGCCAATGCAATAGCAGATTTATTGTCAACAAGAATTTTTGTCGCTTTCTCTTATGGCATTTACAATTCTTTTAATAGTCTTCTCAACCATATGGCATGACATACACAAGATGTCGCAGCAACATACTCAGCTTCACAAGTAGATAGTGTCACAATTTATTGTTTCTTCGAACTCCATGTAAAAGCTGTATTACCCATGTAGAAAACAAAACTTGTTGTGCTCTTTCGGTCATCCATATCTCCACCTTAATCGCTATTGCTATATCCGTCAAGCTTAAATTCATTAGAAAATTAATAAAGCAAACCAAAATCAATGGTACCTTTAATATATCAAAGAATTCACTTTGCTACCTTGAAATGAGTAATGGTTGGTGATTCCATGAATCGACTAACCAATCCAACTGCAAATAAAATATTTGGTCTTGTACAAGTTAAATACCTCAAACTTCCAACAAGACTTTTGAAAGTTGTAGAATCAACTTTCTCTCTTTCCTCATTCTTTGATAATTTCACTCCACATACCATGGGAGTATTCACGATTTGACAATGCTCCATCTTGAACCTTTCTAGTATCTCTTTAGCGAACCCTTCTTGAGATATGAAAATGTCATAATCTTTTGATTGATCTCCAAGCCAAGATAGTACGACATTAAACTAATATTTGTCATCTCAAACTCCTTCATCATTGTTTGCTTAAATTCATCGTACATACTCCGATTATTTTCCGTAAAAATCAAATCATCAACATATAAGCAAATAAATAAAGAATCTCCATTTTCACGTACATTAGCATAGAGAGAGTGCTCATATGGGCATTTTGTAAATCCATTTTCAAGGAAGTACTTATCAATTCGACTATTCCAAGCTCTTGGAGCTTGCTTCAAACCATACAACGCTTTCTTCAACTTCAATACTTCGTCTTCATAGCCCTTGATAACATACCCTTGAGATTGTTCTATGTAGACTTTTTCTTCGAGAACTTCATTCAAGAATGTTGATTTGACATCCATTTGATAAATTTTCCACTTCTTTTGAGCCACTAGTGAAATAATCAACCATATAGTTTCTAAGTGAGCAATAGGAGCAAATACTTCACCATAGTCAATACCTAGACGTTGACTATATCCTTTTACCACTAATCTGGCTTTATATTTCTCCATTTCTCCCTTTGTATTCTTCTTTTCTTTAAAGACCCACTTCACACCAATGGGCTTTTTGCCTTTCGGAATGGTAACTATCCCCCATGTCTCATTTTTCTCAATTGATGCAATCTCTTCATCCATGGCATTTCTCCATTTTTCATATTTGACCGCTTCTTCAAACACTAAAGGTTTACAATCGACAAAGTGACAAAAGAGAGTTAGATCTTCACTTAAATTTTCAGTTACCTCATAAATATCTTGAAGACTTTTCATGTGTGGCTCTCTTTCACTTGAGCTTCCACTAGAATTTGAGCTTCCACTAGAATTTGATGAAGAAGGGGTATCTAATATCGTTGGTGATCTTGGAGGTGTCACGGGCTCTTGTAGTTCTCTACTTTGATTCTCTTCATCAAATAAAGGAAAGAATTCATACATCTTTTTGTCTTCATCATTCCAATCCCAAGAATCTTCTTCATCAAACTCAACATCTCTACTAATAATTCTTTTTTCAAAATTTGGATCGTAGAGCTTATAGCCTTTGGAGCACTGATCATAACCGATGAAAATATATTTCTTGCTTTTATCATCAAGCTTTGATCTCTCTTGATTAGGGACATGTGCATAACTGATGCTTCCAAGAACTCTTAAATGATAAGCACTTGGTTTTCTTCCACTCCATGCTTCTTGAGGTTTTTTGTCCCACAAGCTTCTCGTTGGGCATCTATTTGATAGGTATACTGCACAATCAATTGCTTTTGCCCAGAACTCTTTTGGCATCTTCTTTGTTTTCAGCATACTTCTCGCCATATTAAGAATGCTTCGATTCTTTCTTTCCACTACGCCATTTTGTTGAGGAGATCGTGGAACGGTTAGGAATCGTCGGATGCCATTTACTTCACAAAACTCATTAAAACTCGTTAAATGTAAACTCACCTCCTCTGTCTGATCTCAAACCTTTAATAGAATATCCGCTTTGTTTTTCTACATATGCTTTGAATCTTCTAAAAACGTCAAAAGCTTGAGATTTCTCCTTCAAAAAATAAACTCAAGTTTTTTAGCTAAAGTCATCAATGAAGAGGAGAAAATACCGATTTTTACCAAATGAGAGAGGCTTAATCGGTATGCATACATCAGCATGAACAAGTTGAAGTGGTTTACTTGCTCTTGATGTCGTCTCCTTCGGAAAACTCTTTCGAAATTGTTTCCCAACAAGACATCATTCACATAGCTGATCTGGTTGGTTTATGGACGACAATCCTTTAGCATTCTTTTCTGTCCCAATAGCTTTAATCCACCAAAATTCAAATAGCCAAGTCTTAAGTGCTAAAGCCATGAAGTGTCATTCACGCAAGTTTTCAGACATCTCGCAACGTCAGCTTGAATATCTAGCAAAAACATTCTATTGTTCGTCATCGGTACCTTTGTGATCACATTTCTTCTATCATCTTGAAGTAGAAGAGTACGATCCTTCATGTGAACCTCGTAGTTTTTCTCCAAGAGTTGTCCCAAGCTCAAAATATTACTCTTCATACTTGGAACATAGTAAACATTGTTAATAAGTTGATGACCGCCATTTTTCATACGAATTAGAATTGTACCTTTGCCTTCAATTTGAACTTTGGAATTATCTCCAAATGTGACTAATCCAGTCACTGAGCTGTCAATTTTCATAAATTTGCTCTTATCGCCACACATGTGATTGCTTGTCGCATTATCAAGATACCACAAGTTGTTCTTGCTTCCTTCTCCTTTGTAAGCTAAGAACAAGGTTTCTTCAGCCTCTTCGTTTTGAGCATAATTCGCCGTTTCTTTGACATTTTGAGGAGGATTCCAACAATCACGAGCATAGTGTCCGTGCTTTTGGCAATTGTAACATTAAACTTTTGATTGATCATTTTGCCTTGAGTGATTTCCTCTACCACGCTCTCTTACGAAATGGCTCTTCTCTTCATTATCGAGATTTTGACGTCCTCAACCTCTTCTTCTACCTTGTCCACGTCCGCGTCCGCGTCCTCTTCCTCGTTGGCTTCTCCCACATTCATTCTCTCTTTCTTTAACTGAGAGCTTGGTGGCTAGAACTTGCTCGATTGACTCTTTCTTCTTGTTGATTCTCTCTTCATGAGCTTGTAAAGAACCTATGAGTTGATCAACCATCATAGTAGCTAAATCTTTGGACTCCTCGATAGCTACAAACCACATAATCGAACTTTGTATGCAACGAGCGAAGAACTTTTTCATTGATACGAACGTCTTCCATTTTTTCTCCATATCTCTTCATTTGATTGACGATGGCCAAAACCCTCGAAAAGAAATCCGTTATAGTCGGATTCTTGCATTTGCAATGCTTCAAATTCTCCCCATAGGATTTGAAGACGTACCTTTTTCACCTTATCAACTCCTTGACAAGAATTTTGTAGAATCTCCCATGCTTGCTTGGCGGTGGTCGCATTTGATACTCTCTCGAACATGGCTTCATCCAAACATTGATGAATAAGGGTAAGAGTTTGTTGATCTCTCTTACGCGTTCTTTGGAGAGTCTCCCTTTGATTTTGAGTCAAAGCGGAATCATCATGAGACTCGTCATAGCCTCTATCGACAATCTCCCATACATCTTGCGAGCCGAGCAAAGCCTTCATACGAATGCACCAATTCTCGTAATTATCTTTGGTAAGTTGAGGAAAATGGAACGGAAATGTAGAATTCGACATTTCTACAAGATCGAAAACTAAGCTCTGATACCAATTTGTTAGAATGAGGAAGAGGATTTTTGAAGAGGGAAAAATAAGGAGATGAGAGAACTAGACAAACTTCTTTTTGAATTGCTTTGGCTAATTTGCTTGATACAAAATGCCTACACTCATATCCTATTTATTGGATTATTTGGTACATGTATAACACAATACATGAACCACCTATTAAATCTAATACATGGACTAGTACATAATGAATCACCTAGTTACATGAACTACCCATCAATGACTCATGCAAGTACATGAACTAATGTACCTTTGCATACATGAATGAGAACCTTCTAGATGACCCTTTATAAATACATAGACTTTAACAAAAAACATATTAAAGACATACATTAACAAAGACACTTAATCAAAACATGCATTAACCAAAAGACACAAATTAAATAGGTTAATGGAATTAAGTTAATAATTTCAATAGTCTATGCTTGCTCCGCTGTGAGCCGCCCACTTCAATTCTTAACATAAGAATGAATTTCTATTCTTATTCTTTGAATTGTTTTGACCTGCACCATCGAAGATATTAGCGCCTGACGCACTAAAGGAGTCGCGTGTTCCTCACTTTTTGGCATCCTCAAACCCCATACTTCCTCCTATTTAATCAATCTTTCAATTTATAGACACCACTTATTGCTTTCTTTTCTTTGTAGCTTAACGCATTGCAATTTAGAAGCAAGGATTTTCAAACGTTCTTGTTGGGAACCATGAACTCAACAATCAAATGCAATAAACATATTTTTGTGCTAAATAAAATATATTTTTTTTATTAATATTATACTTGCATTCTTATTTATTTAGAAAATTCCATGTTATTTATCTAAAATCGTAAACATAGTATTTATATAAACTCGTAAACATAGTTCATTTCATTATGAACATATAATCAAATCCCGATTATATATGTAGTGATATAAAATGCGTATATTTTATATAATATGATTATATAATACTCTACTAGATAAAATTATATTGTTCAGTTAATTTCTATTAAACGAATAATAATATATTTTATCATATTATTAGTCATATATATACGATCTTAATTAATTATATTTAATATATTCCTATTTTATTTTAATTTAGTATTTAATCTACTTGGTAAAGTTTTGTATGGATACGTTACATAAACTGTGTATTTTGGAAATAAATTAAATGAGTAGTTGGAAATGCTAACACAAATATGATTGAATCCATTAATTTTATATTCTCTTATTTGTTAGTTCATAAATCTAATAATTACCTTGCAATTTATAATTATTATGAATTAATTATTTTCTTTAATAATTAATAGTAGTCAAGGATAAATATTTAATATGAGAGATTACCAGATTTTAAACTTAGCTCTATTACGAATCTTAAGAGATGATCAATACATATGTAATGAGTATATTAACAAACATTAATTTGAATAAATATACTCTATAGTTCTAATAGTGTAATTTTAAGTATTTAGTGGAGTAGCTCTAAAGTTAGTAATTAAGAAAATTAACAAAACAAACCCTATAGTTTTATATCAACGACAAGTTAAACCATGAATAAAATTCGTGAACAACTAAAATCCTGAATTATGGGAAAAAAAATTATGTCGACATCATAGTCACGTTTCCCGTCAAAATCCATCGAGTTTAATGTCGCAGTTTCGTTAACTTCAAGGACCGTCGAATGGAGAGGTTCAAGGCAGCAACAACACACGAGGAATATATGTTTTATGTTCAAGGGACTTCTCTGAAAGCTAAACGACATCATTTCTCATCTCAAAGGACATCCCTCATTCATTGCATGAACTTGAACAGTGCAACTCTACCTATATAATCCCGAAGGACATCCTCTACGCCCTACTCTACTGCCGAGAGACATTTCAACTTCTTCCAACCAATTTGACTTTCTGAAATCTCTGCTCACGTTTCTAGAAGCAGAAAATGATGTCGAAGGCCATCCAAGTGATGACAAAGTGTGAAGGGGCTCCCTCTGAGGCCGAAGGTCGATCACGTTCGACCCATACCTGTGTGTCTACATAGGCAAACCTGCACTGGTATTCACCACGGCATCGTCCAAGGAAAGGTACCACAATGAAATTATACACAGCGATATAATTATAACGAGGAGGGTAGAGTTCAATGTGTTTGCAGACTTTGGAATATAGGAAATGTTAGAGCATATTGGACTGGCTAAGTTGTGCACGCTGGGGGGGAGGGGGTATTATTGTAAGAGGATGGTGAAGTTATTTTATGCAAATTTGGAGCTGGGCAGCAACTGCTCAACTTAGTTGAGGACTTATCTATTTGGGCAACATATTAGACTAACTCTAAAGGAGTTAAATGAGCTGATTGGATGCTCCACGGAGGAGCTAACAGAGAAGTATTTTTACGTATCAAAGGGCCCAAACTTTATTAAAGAATGAGAAGGTTTGATATTGCTGAAGCAGTTCCATCGCAATCTTGAAGTTGAATCATTCTACATGCCTAAATCCAAGGACTTAAATGCCAAAACCAGAGTAATCCATCACATGATCACCCATACAGTTCTGTCGTGTGATGGACATAGAGACCATGTCAACTGCATGGATCTCTATGTCATGGAGAAGCTCTACAACGGGAAGAGATTAAACGTTGCATACGTGATTATTAATTTGATGAAGCAATCTTGAAGAGCCCAAGGAAGAACCTCCCATATAACTGGTTCATTCAAAAGATTGTTGACAGCAACGAGTTGGTTGTCCCTCCCAAGGAGTGAAGAACCAATAAAAAGACACTTGATGTCTACAATCAAGTGACATTGGCTTGAATGAGGCTGAACAAAGTAGGAGGAGAGTGGGCATTCAGGGGAGTGGACACTCCCTCTACAGTGGCTTGCGCATTCTCAATCCATGTTGGTTGCACAACGTCAATTGAAGTTAGCTGCACAAACTCCTTCGACGTCGACTGCACTAATTCCTTAGACGTCGATTGCACAACTGATGGACTACATATTCCATTTATCATCAATCGAACGTAGAGATTCTCTAACCATATCTTGAGTGATTCTTTTGTAGGTATTCAAAGAAGAAAGAGGATGAATGACATTCATTAAACAGCCAAAGTTATCATAGAGTTAATCAGGATCAAGCATAAGTGGAAGTTCAAGAAAAAGTGTAGAAAATTTTGTTGGACTTCACAAATCCACCCACAATCTGACCTCTAACTAGTATTTGGCATTTTTGGAATTCTGGATGATTTTATGTCAAACAATGTGCTTCATAAAGATTGTAGTTGACTTCCTAATCTTTCTTTAATGGTTTGTTTTGTTAAAATTGGAGTTTATTTGCTATGTCAAAAAGTTTCATAAACAGAGAGCAATTTCTACTTGAAGCCCAATTGAAGTTAAAGACAACCAACTAGAAAGAGAGCTTCAAATTGGATCTTAGTTGTTTAGTTCCTAACTCAATACAAAGCCCAATCATGAGGGCTAGGGCCAAAGACTTACCATTCGTGGGGATCAAGAAAATTCAAGCCAAGAAGAGATATGAAAACCATCTCAAGTGGACAAGCAAGGAGACAAAAGGAAGGTCAAAGAATGTATGAATAAGTAAAGCATTCAAGTGGCCAAAACTTGAAGAAAACGTAGTTGCCAAAAGCCATCAAAACTTGGAGGAAAAAAAAGCAATAATTAACTAAGTAATCTACTTTAGTAAGTTGCCAAAACCTAGGTTTAGTAATCGGCCAAATATGATTATTATGTGATAGCTGATTTAGTATAGTATTTAGCATTTTCCTTTCTAGTTTTTTCCTATTCTATAGTTTTTAATTGGCTTATAAAGCTAACTAGTGTAAGTGTTTAAACAAGTTGAATTTGAATATTGAAAGCTTTTACTTCTATCTTGAAATCAGACTGATTCCTCTTTTCCCCTTTGGTGTGTTCTATCCAAAGTACTTATGGTATGATATCACAATTGAGGTTATTTTGTGAGTTGAGTAACCATTATTATTAGTATCCTTGTTCTTGTTCCTTGGAGGAAGAGCATGTAGAGTGAGCTAAAATAGAAAATGTTGGGTTGTAGTTTAAACTTGCATAAGGATAGACATTATGCTTAATCCAATGTATATGTTGTTTCCCTAAAATTGATAGTTTCTGTTAAAACCTTGTTTATGTTATTGAGTGATAAGGTTGGGGATTTTGTTGGAATTCCTAGTTTCAGTTTTTGGGTTGGGGCTCATGGTTGTCCTTAGAAACCGTCTTGAATTCTAGTCTTGATTTAAATTTGTCTATTATCCCTATTATATTTGTTGGGATGTTTACATCGGCTTTGTTGTAGATTCTAGAGAAGTCAGTGGTGCGACATTCCTTCCGATAATGTGTGGAGCTGGCTTGTCGGTAAACGTGTCATGGTCTGTAACGACCTGGTTTTTATTTATTTTAAAATCGCGTAAAATTTAAAAATTTCTTCCTTTATAAAACCCGATTGTTAAAACTCTTTACTTAAAATATTTATCAATTGCAACAAAAGTAATAAAATCCTTTTATAAAATGCAGCGGAATTAAAACAAAACGTTAAAAATATTAAGTAATTTACAAACCCTTTTTACAAATAAATTCCTTTTAAATTCTTTAGCCCAGCCAATCACAAGATCCACCCGTGCAAATCCTTCATCAACTGTCTTTGACTTGTTCACCTGTTGCTCGTACATACCTACATCACAAGACCTAACTAATGAGCCTAACACTCAATAAGTGATAAAATGAAATACTGCAATACCTCAAATTTTTAAATTGGAATTTATTAAGGATAATTGGAAATTAATTAGGGATATTTGGATTTATCGGATATTTATCAGGGTATTACCAAGGACCTAACCGTTCGATTGTAATCTAAGAGAATTCATTGGGGGTTTAATTGATGGAAATCAATTTAGGAAATGGAATTAGGGAATTTAGATTGGACTCGTAATAATTGTTAATCGACCCTGGGATAAGTCACGAGCTGAAATTTGGGTCGACTAATGTGTTGTACGTATAATCAACACATGAAAATACATGTGTTAAAAGTAACGTTTAATTTAAAGAATAAATCAATTTAAGTGAAATAAAGAATTTAAATAAGAGAATAGATAACTTGGAGAGGGGAGGGAGAGCGAGACACAAAAGGAGGAAGGAAATTTGGCCTTCGGCTATTTCCTTCAGATCCGACGAGACGAACGAGAGAACGAGGAAGATAGCAGGCGTCGAAAGGAGGAGAGCAATGGTGAGCTTGGGGTGTCATTTGGCGGGTGAAGGCATGACGGACTATAGGGGGTTGAGCGACGAGCAGTTTCGAGTCTAGGCTCAATGTGTCGCTGGTCTGAATGGCGAAGTGCCGGGAAGCAAAATGGAGGCTCGGCGACAGCCGAATGGTGATGACGATGGGTGGGCGATGGCGATGAGGCAGCGGGCATCGAGTGGGATGGCCTCGGGTCGATGCTTGGAGGCTCGAGTTGATGGGCCAAGTAGGAGGGTCAGATTCAGCAGTTGGGTCTGGGTTGTTGTTCGGCCCAAACCTATGCCTTCTCCAGCTGAAGTGGACAACATGTCCAGCGTGGGGAACACACTCTGAAAAGCTAGAGAGGTTGTTGGGCATGCGAGAGGAACCTTCTCTGTGGTGCAGCATCCTGTGGCAGAATGTTGTTTGCCTGCTGGTGGTTTAAAGCTACGAGAAGGGAGGATTGAGGAGTGTGCTATGATGATTTTGGTTGAGAAAGGGGAGAGGCAGTGAGAGTGGTGGCTGGACAGGGAGCTCTTGGGTTCTTGTGATCACTCAGGTATCGAAAGGAGAAGAAAAGGGATAACGGTTAAACGTCGACATGCGATAAGTTCAAGGTAAGGAAATAGGGGTATCTTGGCCAGTGGAGGCCCTACACCACAAGTGGGTGTGCGTAAGTTTTTGTCTAGTGTCTTGTGAAATTCTTATGATCCTTGTTGTTAGATCGTTAGTTGATATTATTGATAGTTCCTTGGCCACTCTACTGCTATTAATTCCTTGGTTGACCTACTGCTATAATTCTTAGATGACATTCCGTCATTACTTCCTTGTTGTTTGATAGTGTAGATTCCTTTGTTGTTAGTTTGTTCTCTTTACTGCAAAAGTTTAGTTGTTGTGATGAGTACTTAATGCTCGAATGTAACGAGTGTGAAATGATGAATATATGAATGAAGAAGGAATGGATTAAGAAAATGATGAATATATGAATGACGAAAGAATAGATTAAGAGTTTTCTTTAAGTGTTCTGTTATTTATTATTTACTTGCTATCTAGGTTACATTCTCCATGATGATTCAACTGTCATTTATTTCGTACAATGTATATATCATTATGTTATTTCTTCTATTGATATTCATGCTAAATTAACTAGCATGTAAACTTAACTAGGCCTTAAGCACGTTTGAATGTTATTCAAGTAGATTCAATTTCCAATCATTTCCTGGGCATGCTAGGGTAAATGTTAATCAAATAGAATGCTAATTGCATTTATTACCTGAGCATGTTTAATTAATTACCTAGCACACTCATTAACTAAGTAGTATGTTAATCCACTTAACTAACTAGACTTAAGCATGTTAACTTAACTAGAGTAGTTAATTAACTTAAGTAGGTTAATTAGACTTAAGCATGATGATTAACTTAAGCATGATTATTAACTTGAGCATGTTAATTATTATAAAAGAAGCAATTAATTAGATTTTAGTATGCAAAGTAACCCAATTAATTAACTAGTCAATAAATAACTAATTCGAGCACGTTAACTAGTTGTTTAATTAATAACTAACTAACTAGCGAGCATGTTGATTAACTAGTTGAGCATGTTTACTTAACTTGATGCATGCTAACTAAGTAGAGCAATTAACTAACTAGAATAATTAACTAGACAAGCATGTTAATTAACTAGACTCCAATACAACTAGTCAAGTATTTTTAATCACTAGCTATGCATGCTTAAGCCTTTAAACTATTAAAAGTACGTTTAACTTGCTAGCATGTTTAATCAACTAACTAAATTAACATGTTAATAATTCCTTTATGAATAATCTATATATCATACTTTTACCGCAATTTCCTTCAATATAGTTATATTGCCTCTCGCTGCCCTTTTCCCTTACGATGCTTTACTTTAATTGGAAATATTAGAGATGCTTGACTTTATTAGAAAAGAATGGAAAGGAGGAAGAAGAATGAACTAAGTAGGAACAGATTAAGAATTTCAGTGACTGCATGAATAGATGTTTTCTATCTCCTTTGTTATTGTTTTCTTAGTATTGTTTATAATTATGCTTATATTTACTTGTTCATAGCATGTTATCGTCTACCAAACCCGAGTATGTTAATGAGCATAATTAATTAATTAGCGTGTTTAATTTACTAGCATGTCAAATCCTTGATGCATGTCAACTAATTAGAGCAACTAGCTAAAGTAGAATGATTAATTAGACTCAAGCATGTTTATCTATCTAGAGTAATCAACTAGACCTGAACATGTAATTGACGACTAGACTAGAGCATGTAATTAGTATGTTTAATTTAATTAGCATGTTAAATAAATTAGTAGCATGTTAATTAACCAAATTATATTAGCATGTTTAATGTATTACGAACCCTTGAGCATGGAATTTAACTAAGATATCTGACTATAATAATTGCTACTAATTCTTGAGCATGTAAACTATCTAGGATAACTCATTAGAATGACGATGGTAATCTTCCCTGAGTATGCTAAGCAACTAGGATAACTCATTAGAATGACGATGGTAATCTTCCCTGAGTATGCTAAGCAACTAGGATAACTAATTAGGATAATAAAGGTAACCCTTCTGGAGTATGTAAATTGACTAGGAAATTAACTAAGGTAACTAACATGATTATTAATAGCACATCCCGATATCACTTTGTTTATTGTTGGGTTCTATAAGTTCAAGCATGCTATAATTCGTTGTATATTGTTCAGAGACTTGATTCCTGTATTGTTTTCATGATTCGTTATTTACTTCCTTTAATATTCATTGCTCTCAATTTTAGTTTATAATTGTTCTCTACTACGACAGTTGTTCTGCGCTTTCAATTACAGTTACCTTTATTTTTATGCGCACTTCAATTATTATGAATGTTATGTCATAACGCATCATGCATCATAGTAGGTTGAGAATGTTCAGGATGGGCAGGATACGTCTATTACTGGAATAAAGCCTGGAGAGCGGGATAAGCCTGAAAGGAAAAGAATGTTCAGGATGGGTGGGATACGTCCATTACTGGAATAAAGCCTGGAGGACGGGATACTTTTGAAGGGAAAAGAATGTTCAGGATGGGTGGGATACGTCCATTACTAGAATATAACCTGGAGGGTGGGATACGCCTAAAGGGAAAAGAATGTTAGGATGGGCGGGATACGTCCATTACTGGAATAAAGCCTAGAGGGTAGGATATGCCTGAAGGCAAAAGGATGTTCAAGATGGGTGAGATAGTCCATGATTGGAATAAAGCCTGGAGGGCGGGATACGCCTGAAGGGAAAAGAATGTTCTGGATGGGCGGGATACGTCCATTACTGGAATAAACCCTGGAGGGCGGGATTTGCCTGAATGGGAAAGAATATTTAGGATGGGTGGGATACGCCCATCACCGAGAAAATGCCTAGAGGGCGGGATACGCCTGAAGGGGAAAAGAAGAAAAAAAAAGGACTAAAGAGAGACATATCATATTACATTAAACCCTTTTTCCCATAGTTACTTGTGGTGTAGGTGTAGGTACTAGTACGTGGAGAAAATGCATAGGCTAGGTGTAACGAAAAGATGAACAAGCAGTAAAAGCAGAGGATGATGGATGTGTACGTGCGAGGATTGGGCCTGGCTAGGCTGATTAGAACCAAAGAGGGCACGGTTGTAATAAAAATGTATTTAATTATTTGGTTTTCATTTCTCTTAAGTGCATTTAATTATTTAGTTCTTTCGTTACGTTCCTCTATTAATTATTTACACTTCCGCAATGCTTTAAACAAATGATTTTATAACGCTTCCGCATTCTATTAATTGGTTTTCACAACCAGTTTAATGAAAGAGTTAGTAGTGATTCGGTTAGACGCACTCTGATATGTTTTGTTTTAAAAAGAAAGAAATTTCAAATTTTACACATTTTCAAGGATTTACGAAAATCCGGGTCATTACAAATACAATGCAGATGATATGCATGATCATACAATGCATTACAGAAGAGAACCGTATCTCTTCTGGAAGTCAGGGTGGAATACTCCCTAGGGTCATGTGGCCTAATCAGTCACTCCGACAAAGAGATATATCCATCGGGGGTGTTCTACATGCCCGTATCCACACTTTTGTTAAAGACGTTGGGGGTTTTAGAATGCGGGAAATGTGAACCCTAAATTCCATGTAGCTAATTCTCTTCTCGTACTGCTCCCTACATGGGAGTATCCTACCGTATGAAAAGTCACCAATTCACCCGAACCCCCACACGCCTATTTACATATATTAATTATGTCATGCAATATGCTCGTGAATACATAAAACCCTATATGATGATATAATTTTTAGTAAACATATTATTAAAAGAACCTAAATCTAGTAAACACACATCATACAATCCTAAATCTTGCGATGTAGGGTCCGAAGAGCAAATCACAGTAAGTACCAACTTACCTGGAGTCTTCAATGCGACCATGTCATTCGTCTTAGCACTTCACAAAACCGAACAGTATTCCACCATAATAACCTACTTCCCACAGCAGAGTAAAGAACCATTTAATTCCACATTAACATGGAATTATCAAGTGAATAATTTACAAAGTCAACTTTATATACCTTTAATTATCTAAGTCTTAGACCCATTTAATAGCTCAACACAAAACCAATAGAATATGAAACCAGTTGCAGCTACCAAGTTTATATCCAGCTCTAACACTCTCTACATCCCAAAAATATAACACTTACATTATCTTTCAACATAACAGATCCATCTCCAAATGTTCACACTTCTACATTTATCATAATTCAATATCCAACAACATAGCACTTAACACATCCAACCACAGATTACATTAATAGAGCTTAACGAGTTATATCCAGTAAGTTCATGCTTCACCAAAGATTATTACTAAAACAAAGAATAATCATCCAACATGTTGATCCGAAATATCAGTTTAACACTTCCTTTTTATTCACTCAATGATAGATTGAACATTCGATAACAAGTTAACACATTCTCTTTTAGCATTTCAAGAACCACAATAGAATCCAACTTAACAGTTCACTTCCCAGCAGCATAACCAAATTTAACATAGTTATGCTTCAAATATTAACCAACAAATGTAATTATATCCAGACATCCACATCACATAATATCAAACCAACAACAGAGACATTATTCATCAACCCCAATGTCCAGAAAACTACAACAGCCACTAGCAGGACATTTCAAGATTAACCAGACAACACCCAAAACAAGATTGGTACTAATGATAGACTTAACACCCAAAATAGAATCCAAGATTGAAACAACAAAGAAGGAAATGCTCACCCAAGGAGCAGAAGCTCAGCTGGACAAGAGGGAAGATCACGTAGGCAAGGAGCTCACCCTTCTGCTCTGGCTCCATGAAATCCAAACAGATAACTTAACCAATCAGTTAACCAATCATGCTTCAAACAATCAACAGAGAGGGAAAATGGTTACCTTGAAGAGCTAAGAAGCTCAACCCAACTGTGAGGAAGACCAAGGCGGGGAGCTCACAGTAACTCCAACAGAGCAGTCCCACAACCGAATACCATTTCCACACCAGAAAACACAACATAGAAAAATGTATCTGAACCAAACAATTCACTTGAGACTGGAGGCCGAGCATTCACCTCACTGCTGCCATTCACTTATAGTCGAGGAGGAGACCACGTGAAAGCTGAAGAAAACTGGATGTTGCCCTTTTCAATGAGGAGTGGTCCAATGCCCAAACTCCATGTTGAATCTTTGCTATCGTTTCGGGAGAAGCTGCTAAAGAAAACCCACCAGATAAGGGTCAGCAATTGACCGATTTAGATCGAACCGAAGACCAAGCCATCGTGAACCAACACACTTCAACCCTGGCCAATTCGTCCTTGCCATCACCGTCGTCACTGATTTGTCCACAATCGGAAGCCAAGAAGAATAATACAGGACATAGACTATCATGTTCGACAATTTGGAAGCCAAGGAGGAGAAATCAAATGTAAAATTACCGACTTACCACAGCTGACGATTCGCATTAGTACTGGGAGTTCCGTTCTCGAGCCCTAATCGCAGCAACCCGTCGATCATCACATCGCCCGCAGCCGCACCTTCGTCGCCCAACGCCGGACAACGCACACCCGAGCCTTGTTGTCGTCCGTCGCCTTCTCTTCTCCCTCAGTCCCGATCTCTCATCACATCTCTCTCATTCTTTCTCTCTTCAAATGGCCAGCAAGCCATCTGACTTCAATTCAAACTGGACCAGTTCAAGGACGAACCAGTTCAGTCCATCCTTCCCTCTTTTATTTATTTCTAAATATTTCCTTTCCATTTTAAAACTCCACACTCCAATTATTTATTAAATTCTCAACTCAAACCTATTCCAATTATCCCAAAACAACTCATTATTTATTTTTCCTCCTTTTTAATTATGATCGAGTTACCTATTTATTTTGAACTGAGCTGAACCAAAACCTGTTCAGTCCATATCTAACGATTATGTCTTTGATAATACCTCGATAATTATTCGACTAATTCGAATATCCTCAATTATTTCCAATTTATTCTTTTTAAATTTTTGATATAAAAATCGGGGTATTACAGCCGTCATCGAGGTAGGATTTCTATATCTTTTACATTGCATAGCATTCAAGTTTTCAAAATAATATTTTGTGGAATACCACAATTGAAAACCTGATGGGGACTGTTTCGACAGCATGTTATTTTTTACATATACGTATGTTTTTTCATGTTTATATTATGTATATGGTTTTATTTATATAGTTGTGCATATATGTTAGAAGGATGAAAATCCTCTTGATGCTTTACGCACTCTGGCGCTAAAGCATCATGAGGCTATCTCGTGAAATCTTCTTCTACGAGAAGTTTGATATTTGTTACGTACATTGGGAAGATGAATTCTCTTAATGCTTTAGGCACTCTAGCGCTAAAGCATCACGAGGCTATCCCGTGAAATCTTCTGTTACAAGAAGATTTGTTATGTACATTAGAAGGATGAATCATCTTGATGCTTTAGGCACTCTGGCGCTTAAGCATCACGAGGCTATCCCGTGCAATCTTCTACTATGAGAAGATTGGTCGCCTGTGTATAAAATGGTGATGGGGCATTGATGACATGTCTTCAAGTTTTGTGCCCCGAAAGTGAAAATGGGGATGGGGCACTAATGACATATCCTCTGGTTTTGAGCCCCGAAAGTGGAAATGGATAGGGCAGTGATGACACACTCCTTGGGTTTCGAGTCCCTTAACTTGGAAAGGGTATTAGTCACACGGAGTTGGTAGGTTGTTTGTCGCTAAGTTTTGCCTATCCTAGTGCCATTCCATTTTACAGGTGGCGTGACAGCTCGTAGCTCTATTCGTCAGCAACCCCCGTCAACTTGGAACTTAGAGGTATTTTAGTTGAGAAACAATCTGTCACCGATAACCTCATCCGTTTATTCGATCGTACGAGTTAGGTCGTCGCAGATCTTGCTTGCCAACAACTTAGGTGACGCACTGAATCTTCAGGTCACTGTCATTGGTAATTTCTTCTTCCTCATGATGTGTTGCTATTGATGGATAGCCACCTTTCTGTGACATGTGCTTGGTGGATCCTTGTGTGACCATCATTTTCATTGAGGACAAATTGAAGGTTGTCAGTCACTGAGATTTAGTCTATCCTAGTACCATTCTATTTGATGGGTGGCGTGACGGCTCATAGCTCTGCTCATCGGCAACACTCGTCAATTTGGAACACAGATGTATTTTAGTTGAGAAGCATTCTATCACGAGCAACCTCATCCACTACTCCTATTATGTGGATTGTACTAGCATTGAGCTATGGATCGTCGGCACATCTTGGCGGTTACATGAGTTGTGTCATCATGGAGCTTGCTCGCCAATAACTTGGGTAATGTGTTGGATCTTTGGACACCATTATTGTATTTCCTTTATCTCATGAGGTGTCGCTCTTGGTAGAGGGTCATTTTTCTATGGTATACGCCAGATGGGTCCTTTTGTGACCCTCCTTTTTCACTAATAACGTTTTTGTACGAAAAACAAAGTTGGCATATTTTGCAGTATAGCTTTCTATATATACTGTGGGTTTTGATGTAGCCATATCGAAGGCCATTGGCCGGTTTATTAAAATGATAAAGTGGTTTTAATGATTTAAATATAGGTACGGTAAATAATAAAGTTGAAATGGTTTTCAAAAAAATGAGGAAAATGGTTTTTGGCATGCAATGCATTTAGTAGTGACTTCCTTACTGAGTTTGTCACTCACCCCTTAGACTATATTTTTTCTCAGGTTAGGGTGTAGGCTTGGAGCATTGGAGCTTGCTCGTGTCTCTGTGGGCATTGCTGATACGCCCCCGGTGGGTGCTTCCATCTTCCCGCAAATGGGTAAATGTTCGTCGGTTCAATCCCTCCATTCCTAGTATGTTGGGATTTTAGTTTTGGTGTTATTGATTTAATTCCTACACAATATGTTACTTTATTAATATTATCATGTCTCTAGTTGATCACTCTGTGGACCCCAACTCATGTGATTTGGGTTTGAGCTTGATATTTTCCCGTTAAGTCTTCTGCTTCTTTTACGCCTTATGTAATACCCTGATAATTCTTCTATAAATATAATGTAAAGAATTTGGTGGAATATATTTTGTGATGAAAGGGAACACATTTTGTATTAATGTATAGTACGTTAATGTGGTAATTATGGATAAAATGAATATAAGATAAAACAAAGGAATTAAAAGTATAAATTGTTGAGGGAAGTGTTAAATTGGCATTTTCGGTCAACTTTGGAGAAAATGATTGACCGCTAAATATTACAAATTGCTCCCAAGTTTTTTGATCGATGAAGCGGTCAAGGATGTGATCAAGTAGCTCAACCGAATTGTATTATATATTGCATGTTGGTTTTTCAGTCGTGTGATCAGTCGATGGAATAGTCGAGGGTACTCGACCAAAAAACGTTAGCGAGACAAAAATATGAGTGGCGGTTGATGGTACAGTCATGTGTGAGGTCAACTATCATCAACCGAAAAGTCAAGTTCAACATTGGAGCGGTAGACATGAGATGTCAACCAGGAATTACTGGTCGATTGATATATCAGCTGGTCCCACAATAAAATGAAGAAATATGGATTCAACGTTGTAGCGGCTGATAGGCTTACATCGACCAAGAATTAGCGGTTGATGCCCACACCACTTTATGAAAAAACATATTTTGAAGGCAAACATGTCAAGCAATGCTTGACCTATAATGTGATATTCTACAAAATCGGGGCCGAGAGGTCGAGTAGTCATGCTATTTTTCACGGGCAATGATTTTCAACTGCGGCAAATCTTCACCCGATGGACGCCTTTCTTGAAGCGATAACATTATTATATGGCTATTGTGTATTTGACCACTTTCTTCAATGTTGGTGAACTTCCATCAAGTTTGGCTTCCCCGTGAAACTTCTTATATGTCTATAAAATGAAGGCAACAGAGTGGAGTGAAGCACTCAAGACATTTATATTACAGAGAGCAAAAAGTGCAAAAAAAGGAGAGGAAAAGTGTTCTTGTTTTCGTTAGAGGAGCAGGGTGCGTATGAGAGGAAGAGAAGGAGAGGGAGTTATTCTGGATTTCCATATTACAGAGAGGGGAAGGAAGTGCTGCTTAGAGTTCCTGGAGTGAGTCGCTTCTTTTGTCCAGCTTTTGGGCTGTTGTTGGCGTGAAGTGGTGCTTCTGCGTGGAGAATTTGCAAAGAGCTAGGAAATAGGATTGTGGCCAGTGGAGGCCTATATCACAGATCGTTATGTTGATTAAATGTTCCTTTGATAATTGTTGTGAAATGTTTCCCCTGCTGTGAAGTGTTGCTCTACTATTAGACAATGTTAACTACTGCCATTTATGTTGGATGAGAAGCTAGACAATGCACTGTGATTTACTCCAGACTTTATCATTGTTTAAACATTGCCTTGGATTACTTACTGTGGAGTATTATTCTACTGTTAAACAATTTTAGTTAATGTCGATTATAGTTGGATGAAATGCTGGACAATGCACTGTGATTTATTTAAGACTTGGTTGTTGTCAAATATTGCCTCTATTACTTATTGTGAAGAATTGTCTTGTTGATTGTTAGATAATTTTTGCTACTGCTTTTGAGAAGGTGGATAATGTAACGACTTGGATTTTCGTAATTCCTTTAAAATGCGTTAAAATTTCAAATTTTCTTTTTGAAGGTGAATCAGAGCGCGTCTAAACCGGATCGCTACCAACCATTCATAAAACTCGTTATAAAATCCCAATTTTGTAAACTTATGCAGAAGCATTAAAATAAAAATCATTTGAAAACATAGCAGAAGCTTAGTTAAAATCATTTAAGAAAGAAATACTAAGTAAATGAAATACCACTTTTATACAATTTGCTGCTTGACTTAATCATGACATTTAAAACTTAACTTAATTAAAACAGTTTCTCTTTTACCTTCTTTATGCCTAGCCAGCCATGAGCATCCCTCGAACGTGCAAACCCATTATCTCTGCTTGCTATTGTTTATTCTTTATCTTTCGTTTCTCCTAGTATGTGCATTCCTCTACTTACAGTACCTACATCTACACCATAAGCAACTGTAAGCCCAAAGGGCTTAGTAAGGAAAAAGGGAAAAGCATTATGCTTATGACTCTCTTTAATTCATTTGGAATGGGGGCCACCCAAACCAATTGTTTTCTTACGTTTCTTCTTTCTTTCTTTCTTTCTTTCTTTCTTTACTCGTACTTCGAGCTGGAGATTAGAAGAACCCGTATGGGATGGTATAGTGGGTCGGACCTAACCTCTTCTGGACAACTAAGTCCCGTTCCCAATATGGTAGGGGCATTTCCTAATTATCAGACTAGGACCGCTACCCATCCGCCTCCTAACTCCCTTTTCTTTTCATTCCTTTCCTTTGGTCTTTTCTTTATCGTTTTACTTTCCCTTACCTTTCATGTCAGTACCACCCCGTGGGAGTACTCCTTACTTTGTTTCTATTACATGATGCATGACCATACATTCTCAACCTAGCATGATGCATAATGCGTATAACATAACTTTAACAGATATTGAAATGCGCGTAAACGAATGTAACTGAAATTAAAGCGCAAACAAAATAAATAACAATAACTGAACAAGCATCCAAGACAAGTAATAATAACGTACAGCATGTGAAGGAAGCAATTATAGAGCTAATTAATCATCGGGGAACATGCTTGAATATATACATCACAATAATAAAGGAGATACAATGAATCTCAAGCGACGTGCATATGGAAACAAAACATAATGAAATTAACATGCTCAAGAAGGAATCCTAATTATCATCTAGTTAATCATCCTAATTTTTGTTTACGTGCTCAAGGTGGAATTATAATTATCATTTAGTTGATTATCCTAAGTAATTTATATACTCAAGGGTTGATTACTTTAGTCATATTCGCTAGTTTCTTAACATGCTACAATAATTATCTAAGTCCTTTAACATGCTTAAATACAATTAATAAACGTTAGTTTAGTTGTCTAACATGCTCAAGTTAACTAATTACCCTGGTTGACTAATCTGCCACTATTTGATTTAGACAACAAAAGAATTAACATACTTAGTTAATTACGTGCTCAAAGCTACTAAATCATGCTCAAGTAAAATATAAACATGCTCGTGATTTTCTTTCTTGATTACATGCTCAATTACTATCTACAATTATTGCTAACTACGATGAATTGATCAGTTAATTAAACATATTCATTCTAATTATCACAGTCAATGAAGCATGCTAAAATTAAGACTGTAGTTATTTCTAGTTAACTCTATCACTAATCATGCTTAGATTCTCTCGTTGCAACCAATTATGCTCAAAAGATTATAATTACAACTTAAGTAGTTGACATGCTTGATTAAACAATTTGGTTAGCCTATTTAGTGGATTTACAATTAAACATGTTCAACATAATCAGTACTTTATCATGCATCAAGTTTAGCAAATTACTCAATTAGAGATGTTCAACTTCTAATTTAGGAATTATAATTTAGGATCTGTGTTTAAATGTGTTTGACGTGAGTGAAAGAACCATTCTTGTGGAGCAACACAAAATGAAAGGACAACAGTCATACTATGCAGCAACTATTTATCTTTCATGTGTTAGAACATTCGTCACCCTTAGACATTAGCATTTATCTTTCTTCATTCAATTAGGCCTTTGAATCACATACAGTAAAACAAGCTAAACTACATTTGAATTACTTAACATACAATAAAACAAAGCTAAACTAAAACAGGGGAATATCACAGATTTCACAATAACACACAAGTGAAGCATTTGCAATAAACTAAACAACAAGAATAAGTAAAGGAATAGACACAAGAACTCAACACTAGCAGTAGGCGTAATATCTATCAGTAAACGTTTTAAGAACAATAATCTAACTCACACATCCATACTTGTGGTGTAGAGCCTCAATGGCCAAAACACCCCATTTTCCTTACCTCGAGCTTAATAGTGTTTAGCACCTAAGCGTTGTCCTTCTTTGTCTTTTCAATACATTCACAATCAAAATATTATAACTTATCAATGAATCGTATTCTAACTTGTACAAATTCTAAATACTCCTCCAACACCTCAACAGAATATAACATAGCCCAACGAATTAATCATAATAACAATATCTATATCGAGTCACAAAAAAATACGTTTATCTACCAAGCAAACGTTTGATGACCTAATTCTAAATATTCAGAATATATCAATACAAATGATGTATCCAAAACGAATATGATATTAAATCTCTTATCAATGTTGTGCCAAAATGTTATAATCCAATTAGCTTGAGTAATAATTCCCAAATATATCTCCACAAGCCACCAATATCATTTTATTAGCCAACAGGATTATTGCCTCCCAATTAAACATCCCACAGATAACAAAACGACACTAATTAAGGCATTCATTTATAACTTCATCATTCCAAGCCCCTTTAGAGCATACAATCCAAGTAACAGAGTATTGATCACTTCATAACGCACTTCTAATTATTGATCAATAATTGTATTAAATTGGAACATTAATCTCAACATATCTCATGAAACAAGCACAAACAGAGAGAAACCCAAGACCTAGCATTTATGCAGATAACAGAACCACAGTTACTTTATCACCAAAGACCATTCCAAAAATCGACAAAAAGCATCAGCCATCGACAAATTATAATCCAACAATTTAACAAATCCATTCTTCTGTCATTCCTTACAGTCCACTCATCACACAAACACAAACGGCTTCTTGTAATCAAAAGGGAAATCACAGCCAATCAGAACATCAATCCTTCCAGTTTGCAGACCAACATAAAATCAGAGAAATGTCAGGTTACCTGAGGAATCCGAGAACAGCCAACCCGAGCTGTCAAACCGGGTCAGCTACATCCCAGGTCAAAGTATCCAACCGGAGAAAACGGGTCGGAGTACCCAAACTCCTGCCAATAGACCCGTTACTAGAACCTGCAGTACATCGACGCCACACCATTCATCGACGCCCAGTTTGACTAGAAATCAACAGATTGTTGACGGTTGACACCAAATCCGGCGACCCGTCCTCCACGTCGAATCGTGACATCCGACTCATCGTCGAGCACCGAGCTTCGCCTTGCTGAGACCCAAGTCTGTCGTTTGTTCGCACGCAACTAGATGACACGCATGATCGGCGCTCACCGTCGGGAAGGACTCGCTGAATGATCGCTCCTCTCTCGCTTCTCTCGTCTCTCATTGGGTTCTCGGCCTCCCCCCTTTCTCTTTTGTTCTTCTCTCTCTCCAAAAACAACAACAAAAACACACTTAACCTAATTTTTATCCTCCTTTAAACTATTTCTTGGGCCGATTTGACTGAATCGAACCCATTTGGCTAAACCAGTCCAGCTCTTTCTCCCTTCTTCACTTAATTTCTCTTTTAAATTTTCCTATTTTAATCTTAATCAATTAATATTAAAATATAGTTAAGTGTTAAATATTCGTGTTGAATATTAACCGACCCAATTTCTAACTCTCGACTTATTTCAAATGTCCTTAAAGGATTAACACAAATTCTATTTAAATTTCTTAATTCCATTTCCCAAATGGATTTTCATCAATTAAATCTCTAATAATTTTTCTTAAATTATAACCTAACGGTTACGTCCCTGGTAACACTTCAATAAATCATATATATTATAATTTAATTAATTGAATTAATATTAATTTTAATTACATTGATTTTTCATAAATTATAATCTAACGAATACGTCTCTGGAAATACTCCGATATTTATAATTACTCACTTTAAAAATATCGGGGTGTTACAGATAATGTCCCGAATATGGTTATGGATTTGGTGGATGAAGGAAAATATATCAACCTCTCTGTTAAATTAACCACTAGATATTTTCCTATTAAAATTGGATCCTTATTGTGTAGTGGAAAATGGGTTTCCAAGAGGATTAAAAGTGTGCTAATTAATTCCTATAGTATTGTTGTTGTAACACCCCAACTTTTTCAGTTGGACAATTATCGGGGTATTACCGATGACGTTCTAGAGCATTAAGTCTAGGGGTATTTTTGTTACATTTTTTTTCGTGTACGCGATGTAATTAAGGTATGGGGTAGTTGGGACATTACATTGTGTATTGATACGTGTTATTTTATGATGCGTAGTTATGGGAAAAGTATTGTGAGGTTGGAGTTAAGTGAGAAAATGTGAGGAAATGTTGTCCAGGGCATTTCTAGACGCCTGCGGATGACACTGCGGACGAGTTGTCTCATCTGCAAATGCATTGCACACAAGAGGAATGGGTCGAGATGACTCAGGACGTGATTCTGCGTCCTGACTGCACTATGTCGCAGACTTTTGGACGAGTGCGGACATGGACTAGCCGCGTCCGATTTGAATTTGTCCAAATCCTAGACAGTTTTGGACGACTGCAGTCGTGGAGTACCTTTGTCCGATTTGCCTCTCTCTGATTTTTGGACACTTTCGGACACTTGCGGATGTAATACCCCGATACTAATTTCCCGTTTAAGCGATGTAATCAAACTTTGGAGATAAATTACATATTTCCTTCTATCCTTATACGTGCCCAATTGTGATGTGTAACTATGAAGAAAATATTGAGGGATAAAAGCTTAGTTGAAAATGTGAAGAAAAAGTAGATTTTGGTCTATTCGGACGACTGCGGACGGCTTTGCGGATATGAAGAGTCGTCCGCAAAACACCTGGACCGTTGCTCGACTTTGGGACAACTTGGGGGACGAGATGCTTCTGCATATTGTGGACTTTCGGACGAGCCTGGATGCTGGCAGACGTGAAGAGACCTCATCTGATTTGCGTCTGTCCAAATGCTAGACACTTTTGGACGTCATGCGGACGATGCAGACGAGGATGACCGTGTCCACATAGAATCTGTCCAAGTCTGGAGACTTTCGGACGAGTGAGGACAAGGTGAGGCCTAGTCCGAATCAACTCTATCTAATTCATAGACAGATTCGGACACGGCGCGGACGCTGCATACAAACTCCAAACCGCGTCCAAATGTCGTTGAGGATGATATGGACGAGAATGGGGATGCCATTTCTCATCCGAGACCTCATATTTGTCTATGAAATTTTACTCGTGCAGACAAACGCGTACTAGATCTATGCGTTCGCACTTGTCTGAAAGATTGCAAATTTGAGACAGAAAATAAATTAAAATCAGAACGAATCGTCGATTTAGCCAATAAGAATGCAGCTCGACACAAATCTCACTCCCATGATCCTGACCAGCAGAAGATGTTGCCTGCATTTTCCCTACAAATGTACAGGTGGTCTCCAGGTCAGCCTTCCTCCTGCCTATTTATCTCTAGGCCAGCTCCTCCCTAGATATCTCCTTCTCCTTGTTTGAGCTCCGTGTGATGAATAGTCTAGGAGTGGGGATAGAGGGGAGCTACTGTCCATTTGTGTCTTCATCGATAAAGTAAGGAATGGGTTGTCTTGGCCAGGTGGAGGCCCTACACCCATGTATAGAGTGCGTGTGTGTGAAGATTTCTGTAGTTCCTGTAGTGCCTTAAGGTTTTGCTATGTAGTTGCTATTAGATGCCTTAAACTCTCATGTTTTTGCTAGTGCTCCATTGATTGTTGTTGCGTTTTATTTTTGTTGAATGACTGTATTCTCTTAATGTTTCCTATTGATGTTCTCTATTACACTATTTCTACTACTATTACTAGAATGTTCACGTTGATAGAGGAGTAGTGAAAGTATTGGGTTGAGCTTGCATGAACCAAAAGAGAAGACGCTTAAACGGATGAGCAATATGAATGGATGACTGATAGATTTCTAGTATTGAAACTGATGGTGATTTCGTTTTCTTTTATTGTTAAATCTATGAGTAGGCTTCCACTTAATAGCTTCATGTGTATAATTTATTCAACATGTGTTCGCCGTTCATTTCGTTATTGTTCGCTGAAGCTTATAGACATTCAAAGAGCATGACCATTCACTGTTTCTTTTTCGCTATCTTTAATGCCCTTATTATCATTTAGGAGTATATTTTCGCTCTCTTGCTCTATAACATTGCTGCAGATTTTAGTTGTGAGAAACATGACCTTCATTGTTTGTTTGTTTGTTTTTTTTTTCCATTTTTACTGCTACGACTGTCATTTGGAAGCATGTTTTCACTATTCCTGTTCAATAATTATTTCTGCAAATTTTAGTTGTTGAAGAATATGTCCTTCGTTGTTTCATTTGTTATTATTTACTGTTGACTATAATCGTTAAGAAACTCGCTTTGCTACCTGTTTTGATGTTGTTTACTGCCAGTTATTTATGTTAAGAAGCATGATCTATAGCTCTATTCCGTTGCTATATATTGTTGTTGTATCTACCGTTGAAAAGCATAACCTGTAAATTTGTTCCATCATATTCTATTTCGGGTTAAAACTGTTGAGAAGCGTGATTTGCATGCATGATTCGTACCCCATTTCGTTATTAATTACCGCTGTTTCTTTTTAATGTTGGAAGCATGTTTCACCATTTTAATTCGATGGATTCGTTACTGTATATTATTGATTAAAAAGCATGTTTCGTCATCCTAGTTGATATTATTTTGCTACTAGATGCTACTGTCAATCTCATAGTATGAAAACATGCCCTGTCATTCGTTTTATTTGTCGATTAACAATCATGTTTCGTCACTCCATTTCTAATATTTTGATGCTGTTAATAGTCGATTTAAAACATATGTTCTCGCTGTTTCATTCTCATTAACTCCTACTACTAGTAATAATACCATTTAAGAAGCATGTTTTTGCTATTCAGATTGATATTAATGTTGTAGAGTGTAATTGTTGGAATGCCTATTTCACTGTCCATTTCGTCATTATTGTCGGCTGTTATGTTAATCAAATTAGAAGTGGATTTCGCTGTTCTAATTTTGTTGTCTTACTGCTGATTAATATCACTTACGAGGCACATTTCGCTGTTCGTTTCGTTCATTATTGCCGCTTTTTAGATGTTTAGAAGCACGTTTTGCTGTTTAAATTTGATGCTACTCGTTGCTAATTTCTTTTGTATAAAAGCATGTTCTATTAGTCATTTTACTAGATGTTAAGAGCATGAGTAGTTCTATTCCATTGTTATATGTCAATGTTATCTTCATTTGTGCAAAAGCATGCTCTATCATTCGTTTTATTAGATGTTAAGAGTATGATTTACTTCTACTTTATTGATGCATGTTACAGTTACCCCATTTGTCTTTATGAAAGTATGTTCTATGGTAGACTATTTGAATTCCGAATATTGTGTATGTTCTCTTTTATAGTTGCCCTATACTTATGTGAATACATCTCCATCCCCCCTTGTGCTTTGAATCCTGCTCTTTAATTATCAGTTGTCAATTCTTTAAAGCGTTGTTATTTACCTTCCACGTATGTGCTATTTAATTTGAACGTGTCCTCATGCATTCACGCTAATAGAAACAATTAGGGGATGCCACCTTGGGGTGGTACCCATACGCCCTAAGTGAGGAAAAGAAGTTAAAGAAGAATGAAGAGAGTTGGAGGATGGGGGGTAAGTATGGATCACTCAGGTAGACAGGAATTAGAGAAACATTACCTTTCCCTTGTCAGGATTGCTAGACTGTTTACCCTAGGTGGCTGAAGCCAACAAAATTCTACTCTCCTGCCACGGATTCTCCTAATTTCCCGCTCGATGTACGAGTAACGAATAAAAATACGTAAGAGAACATTGGTTTGGGGCGGTACCCTTTCCAAGAAAAACTAAAGAGAGTCATACACATTTGTATTATCCCATTTCCTTACTGTGCGTAAGCTCACGTCCTTACTTATGGTGTAGGTAATGAGATGGTGGTGCCAGGAGCTGCAGAGGAGGCCATTTCTGTGGAGCCTGCGATGTATCCGAAGGAGACGCAACCCGAGTAGTAGTATGGCATCACGTGAAGAAGGAAGTTGTTTTTGTAAGGGGCTAACGTCAAACTCGCTTTGTGAACATTAATTTACTACCTTAACCATTATTTGAGTACTTATCTTGAATATTAGGTGGATTAGACTTTGAAACCTGAACCTTGGATTTAGTTAATATTTCAAATGATGCTTTAATTACGTTTTCGCAATTTTTATTATTGTAGTGTGTCTCTATTTCATAAATCGTTGAAAATGCGTTTTAGTGACGATCGAGTTTTTTGGCGACTCTGATTTTAAGTTGAAAAATCTTTTAAACCACGATTTTAGCCGTTTACAAAAAATTTTAAATTTAAATTTATTTCCAAGATAAGTAGAAACTCGGGTCGTTACAGCGGATGCTACGTGCGGACGCCATAACGCATCCGAATGTCAGCTGCGGTGATGTGCCCCAAGGCCCGATCACTCGCTCATGAGCCAATAAACTTATTTCTTCCCTAATTCGTTGTTATTTTGTAGGCAATATCAAATTATGGGACTTTATAGAGGAAACAACTCACGAAGACAAAGGAGTGTCATTCCACGTGATCGCATGGTTGCATGCGCCACCGAACGGATACCACGATATTTTCCATCCTCGGAGACTCGATGAAGTGTGAAGATTTAAATAGTAATATTTACTTGCGGATGCTATTTTTTTGGTCTAGAAATAGATTTTGCTTTGGAATTTTTATTTGGTTTCTTTAATGTTGTTTTTTTTTTTTTGAGTGTTTAAGGGGTGCGTGGTTTGCATGCAAACCACGCCCTCAAGCCAAAATTTTCACGTTAAGGGTAATTTGGTCTTTTGGCATTTTTGTAAAACACTTTGGCTTTTTAGCCCCTATTTTTGGGATGAGAAGGACACTTTTGATGAATCTAAAAACCTAGCTTTTTCCTTTGAGGAGAGAACCCGCGACAACCCCC